>MDKI01075142.1:0-88294 GCA_005239505.1 Nicotiana paniculata | reverse complement strand
CTGATCTGGTGTGACCGCAGGTGCAGTTGCCCAGTCGCAGGTGCGAGACCGCTCCTGCGGTCCAGGCCTCGCAGGTGCAACCCCCTAGGTGGGTTGCCCAGTTCTCGCAGGTGTGGGCTCCTTTCCCGCAGGTGCAGAGCTGCAGGAGCGGACTCCATCCCGCAGGTGCGAGCCTAGGCCCTTGTCCCATTTTCCGCAGGTGCGAGCTATTGCTCGCAGGTGCGAGACCGTAGGTGCGGTCGTCGAGTCGCAGGTGCGGAAACCCCTGTAGGCAGAAAGGTCTTTAAGTGAGGGATTATCTCATTCCCACTCCACTTCTTCCACCATAGGCGATTTTGAGAGCTTGGAAAAGAAACCCACGACCCAGCCACTGTGAGGTAAGTAAATTCTATCCTAAAGTTAGTTAATGCATGAATTCCTAGTTTAGTTAACTACCTAATTAGTGAAAAAATTAAGGATTTGGGTAGTAACCTAGGGCCTTCGAAAAAATTTAGAAAATTACGCGTGCATTGGCTATGAATTCATACAAAAATCATATATTAACGATCCTTAGGTTATGGGTGAGTGTTTCTTTCTAGAATTTTCGGAATACGAGCATGCGGGCCCGGGATTAAATTTTGGTTTTTCTTCAAGAATGATGAATTTGACTAAATAATAGGAGAATTCCATGCTTTGAGTATAATTTGATATATTTACGTAACATTTGGTTAGCTTCGAGTCCCTTGGGTGACGAGTTCAGAGTTTCGGGCGCATTCTTGACCCAGGGAGTAGGTGTGACGCGAGGTGAGTCTCGTTTCTAACCTCGTAAGAGGGAATTGTCCCCGTAGGTGTTTTAAATTCTATATGTAATAATTGTGGGGGATAAGTACGTACAAAGTGACGAGAGTCCGTACGTAGCGGCTATTATTATTATGTCCGGGTAGTTAGGTCCACATCATGCCTTGTGGTTTACTTGAAATGAACTATATGCTTAATAAATGAAATGTTACATGCGGCTTATTTCCCTAAGATCATGGATTGAGAAAATTTGTAAGGAATTGTTTACTGAAAAGTAATTTAAAAAGGAATATTGTGTGTGTATGTGACCACTTCACAATTTACGTTCCGCGAGCGGAGTGTGATTTTCCCCACTCTTATGGGAGCGGGCCGTACGCCACGGCGGATTGGAAGATGAACTTATGGTTCGGGCCATTTGTTCCTCGGCAGTGCATAGAGATGATTACTTTATGGCAATGATGCACTTATTGTTCGGGCTGTTCGATCCTCGACAGTGCATAGAGATGATTACTTTATGGTAAGGTGCAGTTATGGTTCGAGAAGTTCGACCCTCGACAGTGCACGATTACGACTATCTTATGGCTCAGGCCGGTTGTCCTTGTCCTGTATGCGCATGATTTATTTGTTACTAAATTCATGGACATTGATTTGACAGATATTTGGGGGAAGGTGAAGTAGTAGTTGTTTATTTATTACCAATACTTCCTTGGTCTTCAGTGCCTTATATAAATTTGCTGCTTCACTGCCTTTACATGCCTACTGTTTTCATCATATTCTGTTAAATTATATTGTTGGACCTTAGTGAGTGTCCAGTCGACCTCTCGTCACTACCTCTTCGAGGTTAGGCGGGATACTCACTGGGTACATATATATATTATGTACCTATGCTACCTTTCTGTACTTAATTGTACAGGTTCTGAGGCTGGTGCATCTGGTTGTCAGACTGGAGCTTGATTATGATATTAGACGGACCTGACTTCACGGTGAGCTGCTTTCCCCTGGCGATCTCTGGCAGCACCATGTGGTTTCTTTTGCTTATTTCCCGTCTATTTCTTTCAAACAATGGGACTATATATTATATCTTTTATATATTCTGTTAGTATGCCCGTAGGACTTGTGACACTAGTTCTTGGCACACACGTGTTAGTTATTATGGATTACCAGTCTGTATATATATTGGCTCACGCATCCTCATGATCGCTTTTGATTAAAAACTAGCTAATTATCCTTGTCGATTTATGTCTTAAGTTTTAAAAACTGAGTATATGTTGAAATGCTTAATCTAATAAGAAGGAACCCTTAGTAAATTAAGTGTTGGCTTGCCTGACCCCGCTGTTGGGCGCCATCACGACCTAAGTTAGGATTTTGGGTCGTGACAACATGGTATCAGAGCACTAGGTTCATGTAGGTCTCACAAGTCACGAGCAAACCTAATAGAGTCTTGTGGATCTATACGGAGACGTCTGTATTTATCTTCGGGAGGCTATAGGGTGTTAGGAAACCTCTCTTTGTTCTTATTCTATCGTGAATTCGATGGTTTACTAAATCTCATTCTTCTATTCTCTCACAGATGGTGAGGACGCGTGCATCTGATGTTCCAAACCCGGGAAGGGCCGATACCCCTGTTGTCCGAGGTCGCGGGAGGGCACCGGTCCGAGGTAGGGGATGAGGGCGTCCCAGAGCTATTCTGGTTCCACCACCAGAGAACCCTATCATAGAGGAGCAGGACGAGGTGCCTCCAGCAGATCCTGCTCCAGTAGACTTCATGACGGCGCCATGCTTCCAGGCGGTCATGGGCCGTATGACGAGATTTATGGAAACTATGTCCCAGGCTGGTTTATTTCCAGCAGATCCTGCCACTTCTTAAGAGGGAGGGGGAGTCCGACCCCTACTACTCAGGCTGCAGGCCAGATAGCAGCATTACATCATACCCCGGGTACACTGCCCATGGGTGGGGTCCAACCTGTTGCAGCAACACCTGAGCCCAGACCAACTACGGTCGGCGATCCCCAGAAGTTATTGGATAGATGGACTCGATTGCACCCTCCAGTCTTCGGGGGTGAGCGAGGCAGGGATGCCCAGGATTTTGTGGACAGGTGCAGGGACAAACTGCACAACATAAGGATATTAGAGTCCCATGGAGTGGATTTCACTACCTTCCAGTTGGAGGGCAGAGCTCGTAGGTGGTGGCAGTCCTATATTCTCAGCAGGCCAGCAGATTATCCTCCTGGCACTTAGGAGCAGTTCACGCAGATGTTTCTGGATAGATATATCCCACCTTCTGAGAGGGAAGAGCTGCGGTATCAGTTTGAGCGGCTAGAGCAGGGACAGATGTCAGTGACAGATTATTAGGCCACATTTTCAAAGTTGTCTCGCCATGCACTCATGATACTACCTATTGATGCAGAGAGGGTGCAGAGATTTGTGGTTGGGTTGCATCCAGGTATTAGGGCCACCATGGCCGGAGAGGTGGAGATGGGTACTCCTTACCAGCTTGTGGTAGAGATTCCTCGCAGAATCGAGGGGTATCGGTCGAGGAGCGGGGGCAGCAGGACAAGAGGGCTAGATTCTCCGGAGATTTCAGAGGTGCCCCAGCTAGGGGCAGAGGTCAGTTTAGTAGTAGTCAGCCCAGTAGGCCTTCATATTCAGCACCTCCACCACCTCCCCGAGGTGTTCCAGCGAGGCCTCATTTCAGTGCCATGCCAGAGCGTTCCTACCATCCTCCAGTCATTCAGGGTTCACCAAGTGGTTATCCCAGCCATCCGAGATCCTCCGACCCCTACTTCAGTGCTATGCCAGAGGGCCCACATCGCCCTCAGGCCATTCAGGGTTCTTCTTCGGGGCAACAGACTATGGTACTAAGGGTTGTTACGAGTGTGGAGATCTAGGTCATATGAGGAGGCATTGTCCCAGGTTTTGGGGCAAGGCCGTACATCAGGGTTATCAGCCGATGGGTCCAGCACCAACAGTCCGACCACCTAGATGTGGAGGACAGGTCGGTAGAGGTCGTCCGAGAGGTGGAGGCCAGTCAGGGGGAGGTCAGGCAGCTCCTCTTCACTCTGGTGAAGCTCAGTCTTCCGGTACTCCAGCTAGATTCTTTGCCATTCTGGCAAAATCTGATGCAGTGGCCTCAGACACCGTGATCACAGGTATTATCTCAGTATGTGGTAAAGAGGCTTCAGAATTATTTGATCCAGGGTCTACCTATTCATATGTTTCAGCATTACTTACTCATTTTCTGGATGCTCCTCGCGAGTCCTTGGGTTCTCCTATATATGTGTCCACTCTTGTGGGCAATTCTGTGGTGGTAGACCGGATCTATCGGTCTTGTGTGATCACCTTTTGTGGGTTTGAGACCAGAGCGAACCTTTTATTGCTCGACATGGTTTATTTTGAGGTTATTCTAGGTATGGATTGTCTATCTCCTTATCATGTCGTGCTAGATTGCCATGCCAAGACAGTTACTTTAGCCATGACCGAGTCGCCTAGGCTGGATTGGAAAGGTTCCTCAGTTAGTGCAGCCAGCCGGGTTATTTCATTCCTGAAGGTTCGACATATGGTCGAGAAGGGTTGTCTAGCCTATTTTGCTTATGCGCGGGACACCACCGCCGAGTCTCTGACGATTGATTTAGTGCCAGTTGTTCGAGAGTTTGCTAATGTATTTGCTTCAGACCTTCCAGGCATGCCTCCGGATCGTGATATTGATTTCTGCATTGATTTAGCTCTAGAAACCCAGCCTATATCTATCCCTCCGTACCGTATGGCTCCGAAAGAGTTGAAGTAGTTGAAGGAGCATCTTGAGGAGTTGTTGGCTAAGGGGTTCATCAGACCGAGTGTATCGCCGTGGGGTGCTCCAGTTCTATTCGTGAAGAAAAAGGATGGGTCCATGCAGACGTGTATTGATTACTGCCAGTTGAACAAGGTCACCATTAAGAACAAGTATCATTTGCCGCGCATCGATGATTTGTTTGACCAGTTGCAGGGTGCTAGGGTATTTTCTAAGATTGACTTGAGATCGGGATATCATCAGTAGAATATTCAGGCCTCAGATGTTCTGAAGACTGCTTTCTGTACGAGATATGGCCACTATGAGTTCCTGGTGATGTCCTTTGGCTTGACTAATTCCCCAGCAGCATTCATGGACTTGATGAATAGGGTGTTCAGGACGTATATTGATTCCTTTGTCATTGTCTTCATTGATGACATTTTGATTTACTCACGTACACTGAGGGAGCATGAGCAGCATTTGAGAGTTGTGCTCCAGACTTTGCGGGAACAGAAGCTATATGCTTAGTTCTCCAAGTGTGAGTTCTGGTTGGATTTCGTGGCATTATTGGGGCATGTGGTATCCGGAGAGGGTATCAAGGTTGATCCTCAGAAGATTGAGGCAGTTCAGAGTTGGTCGCGTCCTACTTCAACTACAGAGATCAGGAGCTTTTTGGGCCCAACAGGCTGTTATCGCCGATTTGTGGAGGGGTTCCCTTCTATTGAAGCTCCATTGACTAGATTGACTCACAAGAATGCCCCGTTACGATGGTCTGACGAGTGTGAGGCGAGATTCCAAATGCTCAAGGCAGCATTGACCTCAGCACCAGTTCTGGTATTGCCTTCCGGTTTAGGGATGTATACAGTGTATTGTGACGCTTCGCGCGTTGGATTGGAATGTGTGTTGATGCAGGAGGTGAGATTCATTTCTTATTCTTCGCGCCAGCTAAAGGTTCATGAGAAGAATTACCCTGTGCACCATTTAGAGTTGGCGGCGATTGTTCATGCTCTTAAGATTTGGAGGCACTACTTGTATGGGGTGTCATGTGAGGTTTATATAGACCGCAGCAGCTTGCAGCACTTGTTCAAGCAGATAGATCTTAATTATAGGCAGTATAGATGGCTCGAGTTGTTGAAGGATTATGATATCACCATTCTATATCACACGGGAAAGGCGAATGTGGTAGCGGATGCTTTGAGCAGGAAGGCGGAGAGTATGAGTAGCTTGGCTTATATTGCAGCAGAGGAGAGACCTCTAGCCTTGGACATTCAGTCCTTGGCTAATCGCCTGGTGAGATTAGACCTTTCAGAGCCTCGTCGAGTTCTAGCACATATGGTTGCTCAGTCTTCGTTATTGGGTGAAATTAAGGCTCGACAGTTTGATGATCCGTGCTTGGCAGAGCTGTGGGAGACAGTGGTACAGGTTGGTGCCAAGGAGGTTACTATTGGCGAGGATGGTGTTCTGAGACTTCAGGGCCGTTTATGTGTTTCTAATGTTGATGGCCTGAGGGAGAGGATTCTAGAGGAGGCACACAGTTCCCGGTATTCTGTTCATCCTGGTGCTACGAAGATGTATCGTGATTTGAAGCAGCATTACCGGTGGAGGCGGATGAAGAGGGACATTGTGGAGTATGTGACTAGGTGTCTTAACTACCAGCAGGTTAAGTATGAGCACCAGAGGCTAGGAGGCCTACTTCAGCACATGCCCATTCCTGAGTGGAAGTGGGAGCACATCACGATGGACTTCGTGGTTGGGTTCCTCGGACATTGCGGAAGGTTGACGCGGTTTGGGTCATTGTGGATAGATTGTCCAAATCGGCACATTTCATTCCAGTGGCTACTACTTATACCTCTGAGAGGTTGGCCCAGATCTACATTCGGGAGATAGTCTGTTTGCACGGTGTGCCGGTGTCCATTATATCAGATCGAGGTCCTCAGTTCACCTCACATTTCTGGAGAGCATTGCATAGTGAGATGGGCATCCAAATAGATATTAGCATAGGATTTCGCCCTCAGACTGATGGTCAGTCGGAGCGGACAGTTCAGATATTGGAGGACATGCTCAGAGCATGTGTGATTGACTTTGGAGTTCAGTGGGACCAGTTCTTGCCTTTGGCCGAGTTTGCTTATAATAACAGTTATCAGTCCAGCATTGAGATGGCTCCATTTGAAGCTTTGTATGGTCGGCGATGTCGTTCTCCTATCGGGTGTTTTGAGTCTTGCGAGGCTAAGTTATATGGTACCGACCTGGTGAGAGATGCTTTGGAGAAAGTGAAGTTGATTCAGGAGAGTCTCCGCACGACACAGTTCAGACAGAAGAGTTAGGTGGATCAGAGGGCGCGTGATGTATCATTTATGGAGGGAGACAAGGTTCTGTTGAAGGTCTCGCCGATGAAGGGTATTATGAGGTTTAGGAAGAAGGGCAAGCTGAGCCCGAGGTTTATAGGTCCCTTCGAGGTGTTGAGGCGAGTTGGGGAGGTTGCTTTGGAGCTAGCCTTACCTCCCAGTTTATCAGGAGCTCATCCGGTCTTTCATGTATCCATGCTGCGGAGGTACCACGCCGACTTCTCTTACGTGGTTGATTTCAACACTATTAGTTGGATGAGAAGTTGGGCTACGAGGAGGAGCCAATTGCTATTATTGACAGGCAGGATCTCCAGTTGAGATCGAAGAGAGTTTCTGCCGTGAAGTTCTAGTGAGGGGCCAACCAGTCGAGGAGGCGACCTGGGAGACCGAGGAGGACATATGGAGCATATATCTACACTTATTCAGCACTTCAGGTATGATTCTAGACCCGTTCAAGGACGAACATTTGTTAAAGAGGTGGAGAATGTAAGGACCTGATCGGTCGTTTTGCGTTATCAGACCCCGTTCCCCTAAATGAAACTTCCCATAGCAGCTTATTGTGATTTATGACTTGCGAGGGCGGGTGGTCCGGGATTCAGAAGTGTTTAGAGCAATATTGGAACACTTGGTTCCTTCAGGTTGGCCTTTAAGGCCAAGTTTGACTTCGGTCAACATTTTTAGTAAACGACCTCGGAATCAAGTTTCGATGGTTCCGGTAGCTTCGTATGATGATTTCGGACTTGGGCGTATGTTCGGAATGGGTTTCAGATGACTCGAGAGCGTTTCGGCGCCGAATATTGAAATAAGAGTTCCTTAAGTTCCTATTGTGGTTTGGGATGTGTTTTTGTGTTATCGAGGTTCGAATGGAATTTCGAGACCGGGAATAGTTCCGTTATGTCATTTATGACTTGTCTGCAAAATTTGGTGTCATTCCGAGTAGTATAGGTCGGTTCGGCGCATTATTAGAGAAGTCAAGAAAACTTAAAGTTCCTAAGTTTGGTTCTAGGGGTTTTGAGGTGTGATTTTGAGTTTTAGCATTGTTACGTGTGTTCCGAAGGCTCGAGCGAGTTCGTATTATGATTTGGGACTTGTTGGTATATTTGGACGGGGGCTCGGGTGGGCCCAAGTGCCTCTCGGGCACTAAACGAGGCAAAAAACCAGCTGAAGCAGTTGCTGGTGCACCTGATCTGGTGTGACCGCAGGTGCAGTTGCCCAGTCGCAGGTGCGAGACCGCTCCTGCGGTCCAGGCCTCGCAGGTGCAACCCCCTAGGTGGGTTGCCCAGTTCTCGCAGGTGTGGGCTCCTTTCCCGCAGGTGCAGAGCTGCAGGAGCGGACTCCATCCCGCAGGTGCGAGCCTAGGCCCTTGTCCCATTTTCCGCAGGTGCGAGCTATTGCTCGCAGGTGCGAGACCGTAGGTGCGGTCGTCGAGTCGCAGGTGCGGAAACCCCTGTAGGCAGAAAGGTCTTTAAGTGAGGGATTATCTCATTCCCACTCCACTTCTTCCACCATAGGCGATTTTGAGAGCTTGGAAAAGAAACCCACGACCCAGCCACTGTGAGGTAAGTAAATTCTATCCTAAAGTTAGTTAATGCATGAATTCCTAGTTTAGTTAACTACCTAATTAGTGAAAAAATTAAGGATTTGGGTAGTAACCTAGGGCCTTCGAAAAAATTTAGAAAATTACGCGTGCATTGGCTATGAATTCATACAAAAATCATATATTAACGATCCTTAGGTTATGGGTGAGTGTTTCCTTCGAGAATTTTCGAAATCCGAGCATGCGGGCCCGGGGTTGGATTTTCGGATTTCTTCAAGAATGATGAATTTGACTAAATAATAGGAGAATTCCATGCTTTGAGTATAATTTGATATATTTACGTAACATTTGGTTAGCTTCGAGTCCCTTGGGTGACGAGTTCGGAGTTTCGTGCGCATTCTTGACCCGGGGAGTAAGTGCGACGCGAGGTGAGTCTCCTTTTTAACTGCGTAAGAGGGAATTGTCCCCGTAGGTGTTTTAAATGCTATATGTGATAATTGTGGGGGCTACGTACGTACAAAGTGACGAGAGTCCGTACATAGCGGCTATTATTAAAATGTCCGGGTAGTTAGGTCCACATCATGCCTTGTGGTTTACTTGAAATGAACTATATGCTTAATAAATTAAATGTTACATGCGGCTTATTTCCCTGAGATCATGGATTGAGAAAACTTTTAAGGAATTGTTTACTGAAAAGTAATTTTAAAAATGAATATTGTGTGTGCAAGTGACCGGTTCGCAATTTACGTTCCACGAGCAGAGTGTGATTTCCCCCACTCTTATGGGAGCGGGCCGTACGCCACGGCGGATTGGAAGATGCACTTATGGTTCGGATCGTTCGATCCTCGGCAGTGCCTAGAGATGATTACTTTATCGCAAGGATGCACTTATGGTTCGGGCCGTTCGATCCTCGGCAGTGCATAGATGTGAGTACTTTATGGTAAGGTGCACTTATGGTTCGGGCCGTTCGACCCTCGGCAGTGCACAGTTACGACTATCTTATGGATCAGGCCGGTTGTCCTTATCCAATATGCGCATGATTTATTTGTTACTAAATTCATGGACAATTATTTGACAGATATTTGGGGGAAGGTGAAGTAGTAGTTGTTTATTTATTACCAATACTTCCTTGGTCTTTAGTGCCTTATATATATTTGCTACTTCACTGCCTTTACATGCCTACTGTTTTCATCATATTATGTTAAATTATATTGTTGGAACTTAGTGAGTGTCTAGTCGATCTCTCGCCACTACCTCTTCGAGGTTAGGCGGGATACTCACTGGGTACATATATATTTATGTACCCATGCTACGCTTCTGTACTTAATTGTACATGTTCTGAGGCTGGTGCATCTGGTTGTCAGACCGGAGCTTGATTCTGATATTAGACGGACCTGACTTCACGATGAGCTGCTTTCTCCTGGCGATCTCTGGCAGCACCATGGGGTTTCTTTTGCTTATTTCTCGTCTATTTCTTTCAGACAATGGGACTGTATATTATATCTTTTGTATATTCTGTTAATATGCCCGTAGGACTTGTGACACTAGTTCTTGGCACACATGTGTTAGTTATTATAGATTACACGGTCTGCATATATATTGTCTTACACCTCCTCATGCCCGCTTTTGATTAAAAACTGGCTAATTATCCTTGTCGATTTATGTCTTAAGTTTTAAAAACTGAGTATATGTTGAAATGCTTAATCTAATAAGAAGGAACCCTTAGTAAATTGAGTTTTGACTTGCCTGACCTCGCTGTTGGGCGCCATCATGACCTATGTTAGGATTTTGGGTCGTGACAATCTAGCTACAAACACTACGAGATAATCAGTATAGGCTAAAAGAATCAGTTCCACAAGAAAACTACTAAAATATAGCCCAAAATTCGAAATCGGCTCAACCCGGCCCCTCGGGCCCATGTCTCGAAACCCGACGAAAGACACAAAATCCAAAAGCCCATTCACTCACGATTCCAATTATACCAAATTTATAAAAATCCGATCTCATATGCCCCTCTAAAATCCCAAAATTCACTCTCCATTTCTGAAACCCTAATCCCCCAATTCTCACCTAATAAACTCACCAACTAGGTGTAAAATCAGCGGGGAAACATATTGAAGATAAATAGGATCAAGGAACTTACCTCAGTGATTACTTCGAAATCCCTCTCAAAACCCCCAAAATCCGAGCTAAAAAATGATGAAAATGGTAAAATATCTTGAAATCTTCTATTTATAGGTTCTTCCTAGAATTTTCGCAAATGCAACTACATATGTGCATCTGCGGAGCCGCATATGCGGATAAAGCTCTGCTTTTTGTGAAAAAATAACTTAATCACTGCCTCCGCTCCTGCGATCAATGACCGCATCTGCGCTCTACGAAGGTGCTGGAAACCATCGCACATGCGGCCAATACTCGCACCTGCGTCCAGCTGCTCGCATCTGCGACCCTCGTAGGTGCGGGAAAGTCTTCGCACCTGCGGCTTCAGCCCAGCTCCTTCTTGGCCGTATCTGCGTTCCTAGCCTCACTTCTGCGGGCTCGCACCTGTGGTTCCCACTCTGCAGGTGCGATTACACCAGTAGAAGCAACATTTCAGCTGCAATTCCCCAACTTAAATCAAATTTTTAACCACCCAAAATCACCCTGAGGCTCTCGAGATCTCAACCAAACGTACCAACAGGTCCTATAACCCGATACATAGTCGAAACCTCATACCACCTCAAATAACATCAACAACATGAATTACACACGGATCCAAGCCTAATGAACTTCTAAACTTCCAAATTCTGCAAACGACGTCGAAACCTATCAAACCACGTCCGGTTGACCTCAAATTTTACACACAAGTCAAAACTGACACCACGAACCTACTCCAGCTTCCAGAAATCCAATCCGACCTCGATATCGCGCCCCTTTTTCTCGCAAAATTGGGTTTCGACACATGACAACTCTTTTAAATGGGCATTAAAAGAGGAGAATCGCCACCTAACGATTTTTAAGGTGCATTACGGCACCTATTTGCAAACAAATCTGGTTTAGCTAGTCAACGCCGCCAAAGATCGGGTAAGGGCTCAAGTTACCTCAAAGAGAAGGTGTTAGGCACTCCTCGAGGTCCACAACTGTGGGTCTCGGCCAAACTTAAATTATGTGGATTAGGCTACATAATCAAATAAGCGAAGAGAGTAATAAAATCTAAAACTTTATTACAAAGATCTTAATGCGAATGTAGAGGTACAACTATTTTAAGTCTACTAGAAAGAAAGAAAGAAAGGGGGGTCCTAAGTTTTTTAGCCTAAAGGATCACCCCATGCAACATAAATAATATTTCGTAACTCCTTTGGGATAGGGTGTTACTCATATTATTCAGTGTGCACAGACTATCATCTCCTGATACCTGATTACTATGTTAAAGTTGTTTAACTATACCGTTCTAATTCAATTCAAAGTCGTACCCTACGCGTGCACTACTCGTCCCATACCTACGGCCCTGGAGGTCTTGGAATTCTATTTCGATGGTTCTAGACCTTATCTAGGCTGCTCAAAAATGAAAAGCTAGGCGACAGGAAAAAACACATAAAGAGTTCATGTAAAGGCAGTTAAAGGCTCACATTAACCTCCCCACTTTAACAGCAAATGCACGCGGACATGTATACAAATCAGGAAATTTTCAAAATTCAGGACCTTAAGCCTATAGACATAATTTCTAGGTGATTTTGAGTTAAATCATGCAAGCCGTTTCAAAGGCAAGATATTGCTCATAGACATGATTACACAGGCAATACAAGTTGGTTATCGCAAGTTTTAAGTCATTAACCTGTCACGACCCCCAAACTAAACTGGCTGTGATGGCGCTTATCGTAATACTAGGCTAGCCAATTCATTGTAAATGATAAAAATAATTTTCCATTTAATAAATAAACTATCCGCAATTTTCACAATAATTCTGTTTCTTAAGAATTTCAAATGCAATAATAATGATTAGAACATCTAAGCACAGTCCCAATATCTGGAGTCAACCATCATGAGCATCTAAGAAGTGATACAGTCTAACACAAATCCTCTACTACAACAAATCTGGGAATGTAAAGTACAAATGATAGAGTAGGAAGGAGAAAGGGTAGGTTGCGGACGCCGAGAAGCTACCTCACGATCTCTGAACAATGCTCCAAATGGGGTAGCTCAACTATCGCTATGCCCCAGTACTTGAATCTCCACACAAGGTGCATGGAGTAACGTGAGTACGCCAACTCAGTAAGTAACCAATCTAAAAACATGAGTGTAGTGACGAGCATTTATAAATCATGAAAATCCGTATAATAAGTGACTGTGGAAATAAGTAAATCAAGTCAGGAATTTACATTTCCGAGTATTTCATAAAACTCCAGTTTTCATTTCAAAATCTCGTATAAAAACATTTATCATCAGAGGCTCAATGTAAAGAAGAGTGAAAAAAAAAAACAGTGGTTTCATAAAATATAAGACCCTCGGGCACAGTATCACTTACAACAAAGCCTCTCGGGCAAGCCACTCAGTCACTTGTGACTCTACTCTCACAAGTCGATGCTCACACTCAACACTCTCACTCATCAGGTACCATATAACAACTGTTGCGGCGTACAACCCGCTCCCATATGTATGTATGTACATATATATATATATATATATTGCTGCGGCGCGTAGCTCGATCCATATATAATGTATATTGCTGTTGCGTGCAGCCCGATCCATATAATAGTCGACTGTGCTCACTGGGGGTGTACAGACTCCTGGAGGGGCTCCTTTAGCCCAAGCGCTATATTGATGCGGCGTGCAGCCCTATCCACATATAATAATATATATATATATATATATATATTGCTGCGGCGTGCAGCCCGATCCACATATAATAATATATATATATATATATATATATATATATATATATATATATATATATATATATATATATATATTTCTGCGGTATGCAACCCAATCCATAACTATCCTCTTATACTCGGCCCTCAGCCTCATTACATATATACTCCTAACTACCCTCATACTCACATACTCGGCTCTCGGCCTCACTACATACATACTCATAACTGCCCTCATATTCTCGGTGCTCGGCCTAACACATATATATTGCTGGGGTGTGCAGCCCGATTCATAGCCATTCTCACATACTCGGCTCTCGGCCTGACTCGGTCACCCTCACAAGCCACTTGGGTAATTCATCTCAACTCACGGGTCTCAGCCCAAAATACTTTTCAGAGTTTTCAATGCAGTGTGATAACATTGAAAATAACAAGTCGAAAACATGACTGAGTTCACAAATGTTCTATCAGCATAGTGTAAGAATAGTGTAAAAGTACCTCTGAGGGTTTAAATAGGTCGGCACAAGGCCCTAATCATGGAAAATACCCATGAGGGTCTAAACAGGCCGACACGAGGCCCCAAACATGGCTCACAGCCCATAAACAAGTATAAATTTCTAAAATACAGGATATCATAAGGTTTCAAATTGAATACGCGGCTTAAAAGTCGCTACGGGACGGACCAAGTCACAATCCTTATCGGTGCACGCCCCCACGCTCGTCACCTAGCATGTGTGTCACCTTATTTACCACAACAAAATCAAATACCGGGGTGTCATACCCTCAGGTTTAGAGTTACAATCGTTACTTACCTCAAAACAGCCCAAAAGCTACTCTGCGATGCTCTTGCCCCTTGAATTGGATCCCAAAAGCTTCGAGTCTAACCAAAACCAGATTAACGTCATCAATATATGCTAACAGAACAAAACCCAATCGCAAGATATAAATTTTTAACACAATTCTTCAAATTTGCCAAATCCGGCCCCCTGGCCCACGTCTCGGAATCCGATAAAAATTACATCACAAGAATCCTTATCCTCCCACGAGTCCGTACATACCAGAACATCAAAATCGGAACACAATTTCCCACTCAAATCACCAAAAGTATTTCCAAATTCTTCCTCCCATTTTTCCGAAAATTTTCTACTTAATTCCTCAAATTGCATGGCTCAAATCAAGACAAATTCATGAAATTGAACCAAAAATGGTTGAAGAACACTTACCACAAGAATTCCATTGAAAATCTCGTCCAAAATCTCCTTCACCCGAGCTCTCAAATAGCAAAATGAGTTATGGCCAAGAACCCCCGAAATTAGAACTCAAACTGTTCTCCCAGACTTTTACCCTGTGCGATCGCGGAAGAAGGAACGCGATCGCGAAGAACAAAATGCTGCCCAACCAAACTAACCCTATGCGATCGCGAAGAACCACTTCTCACAACTCTGCGATCGCGACCAGCTCTATGCGATCACATAGAGCAAATTCCAGCACCACACTGCCACTCCAATTCTACTATGCGAATGCAACCATCACCATGCGAACGCAGTGACCAAGACTGCTCACACTACGCGATCGCACTCCTACATACGCGATCGCAATTCAAAAAATCCAATTGGCCTCAACTTACTCTACGCGATCGCGGATGAACTCACACGATCACAATGAACAATCACAGCTGCTAAAACGCCAGAAAAACCAGAAATCTCCCAAAGACCAAAAATGTCCGTTTGAGCATCCGAAATACACCCGAGGCCGTCGGGACCTCAACCAAACCTACCAAAATATCCCATAACATCATTCAAACTTAGTCGAGCCTTCGAAACACCAAAAACAATGGAAAACACCAAAATCACATCAAATTCAAGCCCATGAACTTTGAAATTTTCAAATTTCGCCAAAGATGCCGAAATCATCCAAAACACATCCGATTGACCTGAATATTTGCACACATATCCAAAATGACATTACAAACCTGCTCCAACTATGGGAATTCCATTCCGACCCCGTAGCCTATTTTCCCCTGCCGACCAGAAATTGCCAAAAACTAACTTTCGCTAATTAAAGCCTAATTCTACACCTGACATCCAAACTTCATTCCGAATACACTCCTAAGTACCAAATCACCCAAAGAAGCTATCTGAACCATAAATCTGCAATCCGAAGTCATTTACCAATAAGTCAACTTCCGGTTGTCGTTTTCCACTATTGAACCAAGATAAGAGACTAAGTGTCTCATTTCTCTCAAAAGATCGCTCTGATCCAGAGCCAACCAATCCAACACAACGTAATGAAGCAGAACCACATATAATGATGCAGAAACGGGGGAAAGGGGGCTAAACTCTCGGAACGACCGACCGGGCCGTTACATCCTCCCCCACTTAAACATACATTCGTCCTCGAACGTGCCAAGGGTTGTTCTTCAACACTATCGAACTGCCGCGTAACCTCGCCATGCACATACCCGGGGGTGATCCACGTCACCCTATCCCATATAGGTCCAATAGCACAACACAGTTGAAATTTCGAAATCCAACCTAACCCATAAACCTTAGAACCAAATTTCCATTTTTGAAGTAATATACAAGATCAAAATTCCACAACTATGAACTGAACAGGTCTGAACATGCTGGATCAAGCCATATACGCACCCCAGATGCAATCGCATAATACACCGCATGACTCAAACACTTATAGCGATATGATGAAATGCCTCGCTCTAACACTTTCATATACTGCCTATGATGAAAGAAACACGTAGAAACTAACAACCATTTGTCCGATCAGTCAGATATGAAGCTCCCCCTTCCCAAACAGGAAATATAGCAGATTTCTAAGTCGACTCCCGATATTATCCTTCCAACTATGTTGTAGACACTTCTAACAATATTCATTCAAGGTTCAATGACCTCTTCTCATCTAACACGACCACTCTGATGACATGACCCATCGATAAAATTTGAAGCCATAACCTGTGCAACTCGTGCACTCAATAGCAACATCCCAAAGTAATCAAATTATATGAAAGATTCACACGGGAGGATTATCCCGCCATTAACAATTACCATCACAAAATCATGCTAAAAGCCTGGAACACATCGCAAAAATCGATACACACGAATCCAATACCAAAGGTCATACCCCTACATAACCTCCGCTACACTGTGCGATCTCATCCAAGCGCTAGTCCACATGAAATACTACAAGCCACCTTGCCCAAAATCAATAACCGTTCAAAATTTGACATCAAGTACTCAAAGTGCATTGCCATAACCATGGGGAAATCGGACGATACCATGCCATACGAATCAGAAAGTGCATAATCAATACACCTCAATCTCGCAATTCCCAAATACTTACCTTACTCAGATCCCGCTATAAAGCCCAAATAAACCTGCACCATAAGTGCATATAACTAACAATCACCACACCTCGCAACACGCATATAACTAACAATCACCACACCTCGCAACACCAAAGGGTAGCTCGTAGATCACCCTAGAACATGAATAAACTCAATCACAATCAAATGGTAGATTCCTCAAAAATAAAAATTCAGAGTAAGAAATTCTGACTCGGTGCAGAACACACACTCATATGGGCCTACCAGTAACCCTGAATCAACTCTGGTCACCCACAAGAGATAGATAAGTTACCAAAAATTTCACAATGACTGAATCATGGTACATACTAACATCCGACTAGCTTTGCTCGCATCTTCATAGTTCACTACCACAAAATAACCTGTTTACGCGAACTATCAATCTCCAAGTCCCTGAAGCGCACAACTTACTATATCTGATCTCAATTCCACCGCTCGAATACATAGCACATCCCTAATACTCAATCATTCAATAGAACCCATCCTCCTAATAGAGTATATTACGAGCTGTATCAAAGAATTTCCATTACTCGAGTCATCCCCAGACTCCACCTTTGCACATCATAACTGATCCTCTAATATACCTCAAACTGAAACCAATACAACACATAATCATGCAATCAACTTATCATTAACAGACTCCCCCACTTGGCTCAAAATCAATGATCAAGACAAACAATAACTCACAATGCCCATAATAACACAACCCGTCTAACAGCTCAAGTCATCTGCAAATCTCGCATTCACCATTTAAATAGTCATGCCAACTTCCACAAGCGTTCTAAACTCAATTACAACATATATCATTTATTGGTAGAAGAGAACTTGCTACCGAACAACATAAGGATCACACACCCCAGGACAACCCATAGGAGATACCCCTGTCGGCTTAGCCTCAAACTGATATCTATCTCTACACTTCTGAAGATCATAACTATCACGCAATCACTACATCCTCCTGCATCTAAACACAAACAACGCCTACCCTCGAGGCATCACAATATGCGGTATAAGAATCCGACGCTGATGGCAGAACTAACACTTCAAAAATTTTGCATACAATATCTTCTCCCTCAAGGTCTGAAACACAACTCTCAAATGCTGCTCATGATCCTCCCGAGATTGGGAATACACCAAGATGTCATCAATAAACATGATGACGAAAGAATCCAGATAAGGCCAGAATACACGGTGCATCAAGTGCATAAAGGCTGCTGGGGCATTTGTCAGCCCGAATGGTATAATTAGAAACTCATAATGACCATATCTAGTCCTGAAAGCAGTCTTCGGAAGGTCTGGCCCCCAAATCTTCAACTGATGATAGCCGGAATGCAAGTCAATCTTGGAAAATACCCTGGCACCCTGCAACTGATCACACACGTCATCTATACGATGCAAGGGATACCGATTCTTCACCGTAACCCTGTTCAGCTGCCTCTATCAATACACATGCGCATATAACCATCCTTCTTCTTCACAAACAACACGGTTCACCCCAAGGTGACACACTAGGCCGAATGAACCCCCTTATAAAGGAGTCCCTAAAGATGCTCCTTTAATTCATTTAACTCCGCTGGTGCCATACGATAAGGTGGAATAGAAATAGGCTGAGTGCCTGGCACCATGTTCAATACTAAAATCAATGTCCCTGTCAGGTGGCATGCCTGGCAGGTCTACAGGAAACACATCCGAAAAGTCATGGACCACAGGAACCGAATCAATAGCGGGAGTCTCACCACTGACATCCCTCACAAAAGCCAGATACGATCAACACCCCATTTCAACCATACGCCAAGCCTTCATGTAGGAAATCACCCTGCTAGGCACATAATCCGAAGAACCTCTCCACTCAACCATCGGACAACCTAGCATATCTAAGGTCACGATCTTGGCGTGACAATCAAGAACGGCATGACACGGAGACAACCAGTCCATGCAAAATCTCACATCAAAATCGACCATGCTGAGTAAACAGTAGGTCTACTCGGGTCTCCAGAACCCCAATAGATATCACACACGACCGATACACACGGTTCACAACAACAGTATTGCCCACCGGAGTCGACACATGAACAGATATAACTGAAGACTCACGGGGAATATCCAGAAAATGGGAAAAATGTGATGAAACATAGGAATATGCTACCCCTGGCTACGCGTATAAGCCAGGATGCCATCAACAAATACAATAACAAATGAGTGCTGATACGGCTAGAATACACCGTTAATCAAATGCACGAACTCTACTGGGGCAATGATTATCCCAAAAGACATCACCAGGAACTCATAACTCAACAGAAAGATCTGCTTCGCTCCACAACTAAACAACATGAGAAGTCTTCCAATACACTCACAACTCGAAGTCATTTACCAAATCGAGACAGAAATCAAACACTCCAAGTCCTTGCCACATTCCCAGCCACTCCTTTTGTCACAAATCACAGTCTGAACACATCTAATCATCAAATCACACTTACCACATAGGCATCCATCCACAAAGTCCCGTCAATAAGGACATCAACGAACATATAAGTCCCCAAATACATGTGCCCACACACGAAATCTCAGCACTCAAGCCACAGAATGAATCCGGCCTCAAGTCCTCCAGACTGGCCCATTACCAACATGCCAAAATCACATCTCATCCATGGAAGTCACAAGCTGTCGATGCACAGCTGATACCAAGCGCTCTTGGGCGCGTTCAAATACATGGAAGGAATTCAAGAGTTACGCTCTTGGCTGAATAGAATGGATTCGCACGACAAGAATTCAAGAATATGGTATTTTCCTAAGGGTTCTGCAGCCTCTCGAAGATAAGTATAGACGTCTCTGTACCGATCCGCAAGACTCTATTAAACCTGCTCATGACCGTTGAGTCCTATGTAACCTAGCGCTCTGATACCGACTTGTCGCGACCCCCAAACTAAACTGGCTGTGATGGCGCCTATTGTGATACTAGGCTAGCCAATTCACTGTAAATGATAAAAATAATTTTCCATTTAATAC
Source organism: Nicotiana paniculata (assembly GCA_005239505.1). NCBI lineage: Eukaryota > Viridiplantae > Streptophyta > Magnoliopsida > Solanales > Solanaceae > Nicotiana > Nicotiana paniculata. The sequence continues at coordinate 68,631 of MDKI01075142.1, read as the reverse complement.
ATCACATATCCGCAATTTTAATAATAATTCTGTTTCTTAAGCATTTCAAATGCAATAAAAATGATTAGAACATCTAAGCACAGTCCCAATATCTGGAGTCAACCGTCATGAGCATCAAAGAAGTGATACAGTCTAATACAAATCCTCTACTACAACAAATCCGTGAATGTAAAGTACAAATGATAGAGTAGGAAGGAGAAAGGGTAGGTTGCGGACGCCGAGCAGCTATCTCACGATCTCCGAACAATGCTCCAAATGGGGTAGCACAACTATCACTCTGCCCAGGTACCTGAATCTGCACACAAGGTGCAGGGAGTAACGTGAGTATGCCAACTCAGTAAGTAACCAAAGTATCTAAAAACATGAGTGTAGTGACGAGCATTTATACATCATGAAAATCCGTATAATAAGTGACTGTGGAAATAAGTAAATCAAGTCAGGAATTTACATTTCCGAGTATTTCATAAAACTCCAGTTTCCATTTAAATATCTCGTATAAAAACATTTATCATCATAGGCTCAATGTAAATAAGAGTGAAAAAACAGTGGTTTCATAAAATATAAGCCCCTCGAGCACAGTATCACTCACAACAAAGCCTCTCGGGCAAGCCTCTTAGTCACTCGTGACTCTGCTCTCATAACTCAATGCTCACACTCAGCACTCTCACTCATCAGGTACCATATAACAATTGTTGCGGCGTACAACCCGCTCCCATACGTATATATATATGTATATATTGTTGCGGCGCGCAGCCCGATCCATATATAATGTATATTGATGCGGCGTGCATCCCGATCCATATAGTAGTCGGGTGCGCTAACTGCGCGTGTACAGACTCCTGGAAGGGCTCCTTCAGCCCAAGCGCTATATTGCTGCGGCGTGCAGCCCGATCCAATATATATATTGCTGCGACGTGCAACCCGATCCATATATAATGTATATTGCTGCGGCGTACAAACCGATCCACATATATAATATATATATTGCTGCGGCGTGCATCCCGATCCACATACAATAATATATATATTGCTGCGACGTGCAACCCGATCCACATATAATATATATATATATATATATATATATATATATATATATATATATATATATATATATATATATATATATATATATATTGCTGCGACGTGCAGCCAGATCCATAAATGTCCTCTCATACTCGGCCCTCAGCCTTATTACATATATACCCCTAACTTCCCTCATACTCACATACTCGGCTCTCGGCCTCACTACATATATACTCATAACTGCCCTCATATACTCCACACTTGGCCTAACACATATATATTGTTGCGGCGTGCAACCCGATCCATAGCATCCTCACATACTCGGCTCTCAGCCTGACTCGGTCGCCCTCACAAGCCACTTAGTCAATTCATCTCAACTCACGGGTCTCAACCCAAAATACTTTTCAGAGTTTTCAAAACAGTGTGATAACAGTGAAAATAACAACAAGTCGAAAACATGACTGAGTTCACAATTGTTCTATCAGGATAGTGTAAGAATAGTGTAACAGTACCTCTGAGGGTCTAAACAGGCCGACACAAGGCACAATCATGGAAAATACCCCTGAGGGTCTAAATAGGTCGGCACGAGGCCCCAAACATGGCTCACAGCCTATAAACAAGTATAAATTTCTAAAATACAGGATATCATAAGGTTTCAAATTGAATACGTGGCTTAATAGTCTCTACGGGACGGACCAAGTCACAATCCCTATCGGTGCACGCCCCCACGCTCGTCACCTAGCATGTGCGTCACCTTATTTACCACATCAATATCAAATATCGGTGTGTCATACCCTCAGGTTTAGAGTTACAATCGTTACTTACCTCAAAATAGCCCAAGAGCTACTCCGCAATGCTCCTGCCCCTTGAATTGTCTCCCAAAAGCTTCGAATCTAACCAAAACCAGATTAACGTCATCAACATACGCTAATGGAACAAAACCCAATCGAAAGATAGAAATTTTTAAACAGTTCTCCAAATTTGACAAATCCAACCCCCCGGCCCACGTCTCGAAATTTGATAAAAATTACATCACAAGAATCCTTATCTCCCATGAGTCCGTACATACCAAGAACATCAAAATCGGAACACAATTGCCCACTAGAATGACCAAAAGAATTTCCAAATTCCTCCTCCCATTTTTCCCAAATTTTCTACTTAATTCCTCAAATTGCATGGCGAAAATCAAGACAAATTCATGAAATTGAACCAAAAATGGTTGAACACTTACCACAAGAATCCCACTGAAAATCTCGTCCAAAATCTCCTTCACCCGAGCTCTCAAATGGCAGAACGAGTTATGGCCAAGAACCCCCGAAATTAGAACTTAAATTGTCTGCCCAGACTTTTACCCTGTGCGATCGCGGAAGAAGACACGCGATCACGAAGAACAAAATGCTGCCCAACCAAAATAACCCTATGCGATCGCGAAGAACCACTTCTCACAACTATGCGATCGCGACCAGCTCTATGCGAGGCATAGAGCAAATTCCAGCACCACACTGCCACTCCAATTCTACTAGCGAACACAACCATCACCATGCGAACGCAGTGATCAAGACTGCTCACACTACGCGATCGCACTCCTACATATGCGATTGCAATTCACAAAATCCACCTTGCCTCAACTTAATCTACGCGATCGCGGATGAACTCACACGATTGCAATGAACAATCACTACTGCTAAAACACCAGAAAAACCAATAATCTCCCAAAGACCAAAAATGTCCGTTTGAGCATCCGAAATACACCCGAGGTCGTCGGTACCTCAACAAAACCTACCAAAATATCCCGTAACATAATTCAAACTTAGTCGAGCCTTCGAAACACCAAAAACAACGCAAAAACACCAAAATCGCATCAAATTCAAGGCCATGAACTTTGAAATTTCTAAATTTCGCCAAAGATGCCGAAACCATCCAAAACACATCTGATTGACCTGAATATTTGCACACATATCGAAAATGACATTACGAACCTGCTCCAACTGTCAGAATTCCATTCCGACCCCGATAGCCTATTTTCCCCTGCCGACCGAAAATCGCCAAAAACAAACTTTCGCCAATTCAAGCCTAATTCTACACCGGACATCCAAACTTCATTCCGAATACACTCCTAAGTCCCAAATCATCCAACGAAGCTATTCAAACCATAAAATCTGCAATCCGAGGTTGTTTACCAATAAGTCAACTTCCAGTTGACTTTTTCCACTATTGAACCAAGATAAGAGACTAAGTGTCTCATTTCTCTCCAAAGATCGCTCTGATCCAGAGTCAACCAATACAACACAACGTAATGAATCTGAACCACATATAATGAAGCAGAAATGGGGAAAAGGGGGCTAAACTCTCGAAACGACTGACCGGGTCGTTACATAACCCAATATATGTTATGCCTAGGTGATCTACGCAGTTGAGTATAACAAAATCTGTTGCGAGAAGTCCCAGAATTAGTCATGCTTTCTAATAGTGGCGCACATAAAATAGTGTTTGAAGAGGTTTAACACTAACCAATTATGGCGGGAAATTATTCCCTATAGGCAGGATCTCTAACGCATAGTACTTAGAGCTTTTTTATTATTATATCTTAATCCTATAGGCATATTTTCTAGGTGAACATCGCTATGTAGACTAATTGGAATCCTATAGGTGGGTTTTAATAGACAGTGCGAATTGAAAGAAACATCAATGACAACTAATTCCTATAGGCAGGTTTTCTAATAACACATAGTAGTAAACATAATTGCAGCATTTTCTACTTGTGTTTGCTAGCAGACAGTGTGTGTGTGCGCGCTTCCTCAAATGGCATGGTTTTTATAGTGCACATAGTATTTGAACAACACATATAGAAAATAAATTACCAAGTCCTATAGGCATATTATCTACCCATTTTTGCATGCGAATATTAAATTCTACCCATTTTCCCATTTACTAATACCCCAATCGTTTATAGAAAAGTTATTACAGGCCCAATAATGAATAAGATCAAAGTGTTATACAAACGATGACAATAAGCCTTCAGCAGGCCCAAATAAAATACCCAGCATTGTCTGGGCCTTCAGTAATTCCCACACAGCATACCTAGGCCTCTAATGAGGATCCATATTCAACACACAACCCCATAATCCATAAAGGATCCCAAAGTCGATTTATTTGACCATAGTGACAAGTATTGCACCATTTAAATCAACCTACTCACATATACAGTAGGTAATAGGAGAGAAAGGGATGAACAGGAGTAGTTTAAGATTCAAAGAATAACTAAGGACCCAAGTCCTAGTGTGACAGAGTTCACAAGGGCCTCAAATGAACCCCGAGCAATGCTCACACTAGGGAGGTCAATGATAAAGCCTAGAAAGCCTTGGCTTTCAGCTGGCTAAGAATGAGAACTCAAGAGGGACCAGGTGACAAGTGAAGGATAAAACCAAGGTTGAGAGACAAAAACTAAGAGATACAGACATAGTTAAGTCGAGCATATAGAGAAAATAATCGAACAGGCCTAGGGGTTTAAGAACAAACTTAGAAAAGATTCAGAAAACAGGTTCAACACTTAGTGTAAGCAGCCATGCATTAGCAGAGTTAAGGGAAGAACAAATTTGCAGGATTGGTGAAAAGTATCATACACAGATTCATAATAAAGGAAAAGGTTAAAATTATGCTAAGTATAGGTCCTAGTGTTACAAGATAGTCATATTAATTGGTAGCAGAACAACATTTAGACATGATGGGGAAGTAGATTGTTACAACTACTGGTGAATCAAGGGAGCCAAAAGCGTGCTAAAGGGAATATTGATAGAGAACTGGTCAAGGTTGATAAAAAATGTCTTGACATAGGATTAAGACATGCTATATAGGCAAGATATAACAACAGAAATTCAGAATAGACTTGTGCCATATAATAAATGTGAACATTCATGTTTTGAACACAATTTACTAGTTTACTAAAAGGGATACAAGTTATGCAGGTAAAGCATGTTCAAATAACAGCATGGATAACTTTAAGCAAAATTAGAAAATAAAGATATGCTGAAAAATGCAAAGGTCCTAAACAGTAGTAAGTTGCAACACATAGGCTAGATGAACTTGAAAAGAATATAATATACTCAAATCAGGTTTAGGCATGCTTCAAACTATAAACATCACGAATTTAAAAGTTAAGGAGACCTAAAATTGAAGTAGAACAAACAAAATTGCACACAAAACAACCCAGAAAACTCATTAAGCTAACGAACTTCAAAAGTGAAGACATATGCAAAATGTAGATACATAGGAACGAAATTACAAAGATCCAGTAACTCACCGGTTAAATGAAGAATAGTAAAGAATAAACTTTCACAAAAACCCAGAATCTCAATGCGTCATAGTTCCCAAAAGCTTCGAACACATAAGAAAACGAAAAAAATCAAACAACAGATAAGGAAAGAAAACATGCAAAATCAGTTCGAAATCCATTTAGGAGAGAAATCTGGTAAACACTAGTTTCTTAGGGAAAGTGTAAATCACAGAAATCCAAACGAAATCGGACTCACATAATACAGTATTGAACGTATGTAGACGAAACAATGCTCAAAATCAGAGATTCGGGCCCCTTGTTGTTCGATTTCAGAAATTATTGCTTGCCATGTTTAGGCAAGCACTTAGGTAACACCACAAATGGACGATCAGTACCAGAAGGATTCGAATATGGCAAGAAAATAGTAGTCGAATACCATTAGGAGAGGGATTAGGAGAGGCGTCTACGGTTTAATGAAGAGGAGAAAAGAGAGTTTTAGGGCGCCGTGTTATAGGGAATGAGGGGATTAAGATTGGGGTACCTAATTAAAAGGGAGGGGTTAATTGTGGGACGTTGATCTTGAAAGATGAATGACTGAGATTTTAAAATGTACTGGGCGGGTCGATTAAACGGGTACCGACCGATTTTTGTAAAGGGTCGTTTGGATTTGGGCTAGGTTTCTAGGCTAAGGTGTTGGGGGCATTTGGTCGAAATATTAGCCCTATATTGGTCCAATAAGTAAATACACATTATAATTATTTAAAAAATAATTTATAAGAATAATTAATAGACAATAAAATACTGCTTGTGCAATAAAATGATTAAAAATAATAACTAAAGATTATAAAAATATACAAAATATGATTTTAACCCAAATAATGCATAAAAAAGTAATTATGCATAGCGTATAGGCTATTATTGTAAAATTATGTAAATAACCTAAAAATACGAAATATAATTACATAAATAAAGAAAAATATTATGAAGAATATATGTGGATGTATAATAGTAAACTTGATGATTGAGTCATTATAAAAAATAATTTAAAGGATAATTTATAAATATTGAATGTTTTAAATGCAAGAAAATATTGATTGTCAAGTTTCAAAATTATGAAAAGTTATGGGAAAATGCTTGCATAAATCTTGTAAATTAAATAATGATGTAAATTATATTTGAAAGTGTATACACTTATTTGAAAAATACGAGGGAAAAATTGAGTATCAACAAGTGCCCTCTTTACCTGGGAATGATGAAAGAATTGTCGGGTAAAGAAAAACTGATGACAAATTTTGGCCGAATGATGTGATTTGAAAAATGAAGGCCAAACCCTGATTTCTGAGTTGCCTACATATCCCTGGTGTTACGGGAATCAGGTCGTGGTGTAGTTCTAGATCCAACGGTGAATTGACCCGATGGACTTGTTATAGGAATGGTCGTATGTTCCAGAAATGGTTTTTTGGGTAGGATAGTATCAGATGAATTTATACGAAATCATAAATGTGAGTGTGAAATGTTATGGATGTATCTCAGAATGAGTATCTGAACGGTGATAGAGTGAAAGGCGTGAATTGATGGTGGTCGGTTATGTTTGAAATATTTGAAGGATGTGAACGTTGTGAATGGAAACCGGAGTTAGGATTGCTCCTGTTTGGAGAACGTTTGCTTCCTGGATTACCTGCAAAACTTGAGACATATAGCATGCAAATATATACGGGTTATTGCGAGAATTTAGACATGATGCAAATTCCCTTTGGACCATGACGGTTGTCTTTGGACGGGTGAGGATGATGTCCTTAGGCTATGACGTCCTGGGTCATGAATTATGTGATAAGGGATTCGTATGCCATGAAATGATGTCCTCGGGCCATGAGGATGGTGCCTCTGAACTATGACGCGTTTGAACAATGATGTGCACTTTTGAGAGATCCTCAGGCCAAGGAATGGTGTCTTCCGGCTATGAGGATGATTCCTTCAGACTATGATGCTTTTGGACAAAATGGCAATGTTTCAGCCCATGAAATGTAAAGACATGATCTTTTGTCATATGCGCAATGAAACAAGACAAGGCTTAGTCTTGTGTAATATGAGGGCAGTGTTTAGCCCCAAAGGATAATGCCAAGTCTTAGATAGCGTAATGGATATAGTATTTAACCTTGTGGAAAAAGCAGTGCTTAGCCTTATGCAAGCGAGGCAGTACTTATCCTCATGCAAAGAAAGAGACGATGCTTAGTCTCATGCAGGAAAGGCATAGTTTATCCTTATGCAATTAGGGAGGCAATGCTTAGCCTCATGCAAAGGGGAGATAATTTTTAGTCTCATGCGGGAAAGGCAGTGCTTAGCCTTATGAAATTAGGGAGGCAATGCTTAGCCTCGTGCAAAGCTTAGTCTCATGTGAGGAAAGGCAGTGCTTAGCCTTATGCAATTAGGGAGGCGGTGCTTAGCCTTATGCAAAGAAAGACACAATGCTTAGTCTCATGCAGGAAAGGCAGAGTTTAGCCTTATGCAATAAGGGAGGCAGTTCTTAGCCTCATGCAAAGAAAGAGACAATGCTTAGTCTCATGCAGGAAAGGCAGAGCTTAACCTTATGCAATTAGGGAGACAGTTCTTAGACTCATGTAAAGAAAGAGACAATGCTTAGTCTCATGCGGAAAAGGCAGTGCTTAGCCTTATACAATTTAGGGAGGCGGTGCTTAGCCTCATACAAGAAAATGATGAGTGATAGTAAAGCATCTCTTAGCTGGAGGCGTTTGTGCTAGATAATATGTTATCTTGAAGGTGGTGATCTAATGTGTCTGCAGATATTGTTGTCTTATTTTGCCTGCATCTAAAGAAAATTGTGAGTTTTGTGGGGAAATGTCAGTTCGTGATTTCGTCTTCTTGCTTTGCCTTTGCTCATGTCTCGAGATCCTGTTTGAGTTACCATGGGTAACTTCTGGCTTTCATAGAAATAAAGTTTTTGAAAACATGAATGTCGTTATTTAAAAATATAGTAGCATGCAATATCAAGTAATTTAGATGAATCGATGACTGTGACATATTTTAGAGACATTGCGACCTCCTTGCCTTAGAATTTTGAGGGTCCTCCTCAAAATTTTGCTCCGGTTTAAATGCAATTCTTTGACTGTTTTGCGTATGAAAAAGTTGGCTAGACTTGTTTTAGAATTTTGAGGGTCCTCCTCAAAATTCTGCCCCGGTTTTGAAGATTTTGTTAAGATGTGACCGAACCCACAGGGCTGCCTACGCATCCTCTCTTAAACGGGAATCAGGTCAAGCGTAGTTCAGTTACATCAAATGAAGAAATGTAAACAATCCTAAACATAGTATCTCTTGACTGCGTCTGAGTTGATAGGTTTTGCCCAAATTTCTCCGTCCATTTCTGAAAGTATAAGTTCTCCTCCTATTAGTACTCGATGAACCATGTAGGGCCCTTGCCAATTGGGTGAAAATTTCCCTTTGGCTTCATCTTGATGCGGGAAGATCCGCCTTAGCACCAACTAACCCGGTGTGAATTGTCTAGGTCTGACCTTTTTGTTGAAAGCTCTGGACATTCTGTTCTGTTAGAGTTGACCATGACATACCGCATTCATTATTTTTCCGTCAATGAGAGCCAGTTGTTCATAGCGACTTCGTACCCATTCCGCATCACTGAGTTCAGCCTCTTGTATGATTCTCAAAGAAGGAATTTCTACTACGGCAGGAATAACGGCTTCAGTACCAGAGACCACCAAATAAGGAGTTTCCCTAATCGATGTACGAACCGTGGTACGATATCCAAGCAGGGCAAATGGTAATTTCTCATTCCACTGTTTATGATCTACCATTTTCCTCAATATCTTCTTGATGTTTTTATAGGCGACTTCCACAGCTCCATTCATTTGCTGCATGTATGCTGTGGAATTCTTATGTTTGATCTTGAAAGTCTCACACATGGATTTCATCAGGTCACTGTTAAGGTTGGCAGCGTTGTCGGTGATAATTGATTCTGGTACCCCGAATCGACAAACAATACGATCCCGCATGAAATCTGCGACGACTTTCTTAGTTACAGCTTGGTAAGATACGACTTCAAACCATTTTGTAAAATGGGCTATGGACACTAGAATGAACCTGTGCCCATTTGAAGCAGCAGGTTCGATTGGACCAATGACATCCATCCCCCAAGCGGAGAAAGGACAAGGTGCACTTGTTGGGTTGAGTTCATTGGGTGGCACTCACATCATATTAGCATGTACTTGGCATCGATGACACCTTTGGATATACTTGATGCATTCTGTTTCCATAGTCATCCAGAAATATCCTGCTCTCAATATCTTCTTAGCGAAGACAAAACTGTTCATGTGCAGTCCGCAAGTTCCGGCATGTATTTCTTCGAGCAATATGGACGCTTCCTTGGCGTCAACACACCGTAATAATCCTAGGTCTGGAGTCCGTCTGTACAGAATTCCTCCGCTTTGGAAGAAGTGGTTGGATAATCTTCGGAGTGTGCGTCTCTGAGTATGATTTGCGTGCTCCAGGTATTCTCCTATCCATCTCATTCATGATTTAAAAAGGGGGCACATTACCATTAGTTAAACATGGTAATGAACTGATGTACATCTACATATACATATAAACGTTGCTAGTTCATTTTCATTATATCCATTATGCCATAGTTAAACCTCCAAAAGTGCATACAATTTACAATTTGGTGGAAAGAAGTTTCAAAATACAATATGATCCTTGACCCATCCAATACCCATACATAACCCACAAAACGTCTACGGAGCCTCTAAAGATACAAAAGATAGATATGACCATACCGGTGACAAGGCCCCAGCTATACCTCCAAACGTGGTAAATTATGTCAAAACAAGAACTGCATGACCCCTGGAAGAAATGGGGCTCACCAAGACTGCTTCAAGGAGTATGCACCACTATCTGCGGTCGGCACTGTCTGCTAAGGAACCACCCACATCCATTCAAAGATGTAGCGCCCCCGTCAAAAGGGACGTTAGCACTGTCGAATACTACTAGTATATATAACAAAAACACTATCTCCTTAAAAAAAAAAATAATGCAAGAGTAAGCAATCAAGAAATCAATGAGAAGCATAGTCAATACCACGACATCAAATAAGTAATCACATTAGCTTTCAAGTGAGACTGCTATAATTTTAATTTGGGCCACTAGTAGCATTAACACTTTATTATTCACAATACCACCGTACTCGTATACGGAGTCCGATCACGACCCGGTCGGGTAGGTCATCTCCCTTGGAGATACTTTTCCACAATATCAATTCTTGTTTCAATTTCCGGTTCAGTTCACAGCACAAAACCACCACATGTGAGGCATGGTGCCGATCACGGCCCGGTCGGCTATGCCGTCTTACTCAAGACATTTCTCCCTTTCTCATCAATCATCTCATTCCTTATTTCGCACCCACATATTTAAAGTCTTTAAATGCTAGTGGCCACAATTGTTAATTAATTCCTAGCACTTTGCCGCATTTCATAATTCAAGTTCTTTCCACATGTTTCACATTATTAGCAATTTCATCAACAAGCCTTTCAATTCAAGATATCAAGTACACATGCGAGAAAACATGAATCGTGAACATATATAGAGGTTGTCACATACTTTGGAAACTTAACACATATTCCATAACTTCAATACATCACCAAGTAACAACATAACTTAACACAAGCACATTTGAAATGTCATCTCCTACATCAATCAGGATTAAAGCTTACTCCAATTGTAGGGGCGCCATGGGAGTTCGATTTCTAAGAACGGGGTTTTAGCCATACATACCTCAATTTATCTTTCTTATCTTTACAATGTTCTAGAATGTTTGCAACTTCAATCTATTTTAGCAATGCAACACAATTGAACCCATAATTAGGGAAAATGATCATAATCCTAGCTCACTTGAGCATTTTATCAAATATCATGTGTTTATTAAGGTTTTATGGTCCTTTTTATGGAAGATGACCCCATACCATACCCCATTCCTCTCTATCCTTGATTTACAATTCCCCCATTTCACCGAAGGACACATGCACGCAATAGAGTCACCCTCATCCCTATGAATTATCTCACTAATATCCCATTATAGCTATGTTTAGAATTAAGAGTCGGGGTGATGAAGTCTTACCTCTTAGGATGAAGAATTTGGTGCCTTACTTGAATATCCTCAAAGCTTTTAAATGATAATTGAAGAAAATTTGATGAAGATTAGGCCCTCCCTCTAAAACTCCCCCCCGCCCTCCCCATGCAACCGCATAATGGATATGCGGTCCGCAAAGTGACCGCAGAAACAGCCTTCAGGGGCTTGAATTTTCTGATCGTGTATGTGACTAGTATGCGGTCTGTATACTTGTTCTGCGGTCACATAATCGACCGCAAAGCTGACCTCAAATTGGCCAAATTTTCTGCTTCACTCTGCGGCCATTATGCGGTCCGCAGAGTGATTATGCGGCAGCATAATGGGCCGCATAAATGCACACATTTGAAAAACATTTTTCTTAAACCCAGAAGCGTACTGTTCCATCCAAAAAGTCCGAACCGCAGCGAGCTATTTCTGATGCTACAACACATAAATCTAACCTCGGTATCACGAAGTCCCCGGTTTCTAGGAGAACTTTTACGGGGCCTTACAGTGGAACGATGGATTTTCATCAATTTGCTCTTCAACATGAGCACAACAAGCCAGATGATTATGAATCCTTATTGGGATGGGATCGATGAAATTCTTGTCTGGGTGTTGTATCATGGAAAATAAAGTGGTCAATGAATCTGCGAACTCATTCTAGACTCTCGGAACATGTTTGAATTCTATCTCTGTGAATCTCTTCATCAAATCTTGTACATAGTACAAATATGGCAATATTTTGGTATTCTTTGTGGCCCATTCTCCTAAAACGTGATGTACCAAAAGGTAGGAATCTCCTATTACCAGCAATTCCTGAACATTCATGTCAATGGCTATCCTGAGTTCTAAGATGCAGGCCTCATATTCTGCCATGTTGTTGGTATATGGAAACCGGAGTTTTGTGGATATCAGATAGCGTTGACCTGTTTCTGATACTAAGAATTCTCCAATACCCACTCCTTTGAAGTTTACAGCTCCATCCAAGAACATTCTCCAACCATCATATGATTCGGTTATATCTTCTCCTACGAATGATACCTCTTCATCCGGAAAATACGTTTTCAAGTGTTCGTATTCTCCGTCTTCAGGATTTTCTGCCAAAATGATCCGCCAATGCTTTCCCTTTGACCGCTTTCTGAGTTACATAGATGATGTCGAACTCGCTCAGTAATATATGCCATTTTGCTAACTTTCCCGTAGGCATGGGTTTCTGGAAGATGTATTTTAGCGGATCCATCCTTGATAGATATATATGGTGTAGGCACAGAAGTAGTTCCTCAACTTTTGAGCTATACATGTAAAAGCACAGCAGGTGCGCTCCAGCAAAGAATAGCGTGCTTCGTAGGGTGTGAATTTCTTACTCAGATAGTATATGGCCTGCTCTTTTCTTCCAGACTCATTGTGTTGTCCCAAAACACAACCAAACTCCCCATCTAGTCGGATAAATAAAGTAGCAGAGGTCTCCTAGGTTCTGGTGGGACCAGAACAAGTGGTTTGGATAAATATTCCTCGATTTTGTCAAAGGCTTTCTGGCATTCTTCAGTCCAAATTGTTGCGGCGTATTTCTTCAACATTTTGAAAATCGGCTCACAGATCACAGCTGATTGTGCTATGAAACGGCTGATGTAATTGAGATGCCCTAAGAAACTCATCACATCTTTCTTGTTCTTCGTAGGTGGCAAGTCTTGGATAGCCTTGACCTTTGACGGGTCTAGCTCAATCCCTCGACGACTGTGTTGATACCCAATTTTTCCTCAAAATATTTTAAATTTGCATATATAGCTTGAAAATCATGTATCAATAGTAATTGATATTTTTCCGCAATTTTCCTATATTTGTATTAATCTATCCAGCATTTTATTTCAAATAAATAATTATGAAATTGTATTAAAAAATGATTTCAAAAGCATTTCTGGGTTTCATTAATTATTTTGGTCCTATTAATACCAAATTATTTTATAATTAGCTAGATTGGCACCTTTTGGCTATAATTGCAATAACTTTGCAATTATAGCACAATCATACGATTTTATACTATCTTTTATCCAGAAATTAATCATTTGTATTTTAAATACTAAGTAATCATTCTTAATTATTTTTTATGCATGAAATTCATTTTTTGTAATTAACAGCTATTTTATAAATTGTTTTATTTAATTGGGTATTTAATAATAGCCACTTTTATTTTCAATTATAGCCTAAATCAATCTGATCCCAACCCAATTAATTAGCCCAAATATCCCAGGCCCACCACCTAAGTCCACCCAACCCAATACCCCACTTCAATCCTGACCGTTGATCACTCAGATCAACGGTCTGGATTTACCCTTTCCATAATTAATCCAAACGACCCCCCTCCCAAACCCTCACTTCTCTCATTTCCCTCACATGCTATCCGCTGTCACCCCCTTCCTCTTCTCGCTCAAATACTCTATGCATCAAACCCTAAATCCCTCGCCATTCTCTGGTTCGCCGGTAACAATGACGGTTCCCTACCCCCTAGCCTCTATGGCTCCTCTCTATGGCTTGATTCTTGCATACCTGAGGTCCCCAAGGGACTGGTTGGTTATTCATCCACCCCCAGGGGTCCGTGCTCACCTCCCATGGATTTCATGCCATTTTCAGGCCGTCCATGGCCATCTGATTAAGATCCTCCCATCTCCGGCTAGAACTTGTGGTTTCTAAGCCGATTCTCTCTTTGTCTTTGGGTTCTCTCTCTGAAACCCTAATTTTCACACTAGATTTCTTAGATCTGCAATAGATCTGGGTATATTCCGAGTTATTTTTTCTGTTTTCTTAAAGAATCTCCGATTTTCTAAAGTGTCTCTTCATCTTCAAACTAGGGTTCTTAACCCCTTTTCAAAAAACGCTTTTCCTTATGATTTTAGTATTCATCTATGATTTTCACAATGTTTAAGCGGTCATTTGAGTTTTCTCTTTTTATCTGAGTTATTATGTTGAAAACCCCAAGTTTCTTGGTTTTAATCTGTGATTCTGAGTCTGTTTACGATAATATGTTCACCTAATCTGTATGTGTGCTGGTTTCTCATGAATACTCTGTGATTTTGTGATTTTTTCCTATGTTTTCTTGTTAGGGTTTTTGACTTAGACTATTCCTGCCTATTATGTGTTTATTCCCAGAAAATTTTGCTAGTTCTGTTTTTCTTCGAATTTATCCTACTTTGTCCATCAATGTTTTTGATTCTTCACTTATTCTGCCTACATCATGTTCAGTCTGTTAATTTGGACTATGCTTTATATGAATCCCTAATTTTTATATGTTTTCTACCCTAGTCGACTTCTTAGGGTTCTGATTTTATCTATGTTTATTACGCTTATTCTTACAAGGTTATGCTAAATTAATGCTACTTGTGAATCCCTGAATCTTTGTGATTGATCCTTCACAGATTTTTGTAATATAAATATTTTCTGACCTTATTCTATGGTCAATTATGATGTTAGCTGATTTTAAGCATTTTCCTTAATTAAAGCTTGATGAATCAAGTATCCTTTACATGTGATATACTTTTATTGTACCTATGTTGTTTCCTTAATTGGCTATACTGAGCCGCATACGATTCTTTTTCCTTATTTTATCACTTGTCTATTACCGTTTGAGTATGATTCCATAATTAAGGGAAATCTTTATACTAATTTGATTCTAATTAGTATATACTTCTATAATTACTGCTGAACTATTATTTTTACCTTATTCTTCTGCCTGTTTTAAAACTATAAGTACCTTAGTCTTCATTATCAAACACACGAACACATTGCTCAAAACTCTCTCGTATACACAAATACTCTCTTCTGCTCTCCTTCTGGTTACTTGCTATTATCAGCCGGCTGCAAGCTAAGGATGATTATTCTACCCCCTTACTCTTCATTCTGTGTTTGCTATCTCCTATACCGGTATGTCCTAATTTTAGTTTAAGTTTCAAAAACAATATGTTTCTTTTAATACTTGAATTCATCCTGTTTCTAATATGTTTTTACCTATGGTTTTGCTGTGATGTCTGCACTTGGCCTGCTTGCACTGTTGTTCACTTAGCTTGTTATGTACTCCCCTCCCTTAGACTCAGCATGCTTATTAAATGCTATCCCCCTTTTAGTATACCTCAATATGCTTCTGCCTTACTTATGCTTCTATGATTATTGTCATGCACTTTCCTGTGGCAAAACAATTTGTACATTATGTTATTCAGTTCCGAGTAATCCTAAAGTTTATGCTATATCCTTGATCCCTGGATGCCCCCTAGCATATTGTTGATTATGTACTTAATTGTTCCTGAAACTATGTTCTTACCTATGTGCCTTATGTGTTCCCAATCCCCATTACCCTTGTTTGGTGTTGCTGAGCCTGCCTTGGTTCTGTGTTCTTTGGCTGTGTATGAACATGTTTTGGGTGCTATGTCTGGACAGTTTCTTGCTGCTCAACTCTCTTTTCAAAAACTGTTTTACTACATAACTCTGTAGTTCTTTACAAAATCTTTCAAACAAGTCTCTTTTCAAACTGTTTTCCTACTCAATCTTTTCAAAACTATGTCAAGCACTCTCACTCTACTCTTAGATATTTAAGTTCTGCCCCTCTAATGTGTGACTTCTTAGGGATCCCTATGAGATCCCTCTGAACTCTGATGCATTAGAGTTGGACCTTCCACACTACACTTACTCAATTATGGTTATGAAATATGGGTGTGAGCACTGCCCGGGATCCCTTGAGGTTCTTAGGGAACTCTGACACACCCGGATATGAGAAAGGCTATGAAACATTTGGGCACTTGAGGTTCTGGAAGTCTGGGCCAGTTTTCAGGCTCTCTACAATTTAACTTCTTTTTTTCCTTTATCTATGCTGGTTTGTAATATTTATTTGTAAATGAATATTGGGGATGGCTAGTGAAATGGGAAGGGATAGCTATATAATTTTATCAATGCCGCTGGGTAGAAATCATGCCTTAAGCTTTACATTTCCTATATCTGCATTAGAATCCATGCTTAGGATCTACATGCCAAACATGCATTAGATATCATGTCTTTAAGGCTTTTTCCATGTATACTGCTTTAACATACAACATACCTCAATTTATGCTTGTGCCTACCACTTAGAAATCCTGCTCCTTAGGCGGTAAAATTAATACTCCTGTGCATTCATGAATCATTCTTAACAATTCTGTAATTCTCTGTGCATTTTAGAAATCATGCTTTAGGAATCCTCTGCATCCTGAAATTATATCCTAGTCACCCTGCATTCACGTGTGCATACTAGATACCATGCTCTAGGATTTCTTTTACATTTACTTAACTACGCCTAGTTTAAACTGTTGATTCATGAAAAGGTATAAAATAACCTCGCATATGATTATCATGTCTTTTCATAATAGAAATTGGTAACAATCTCTGCATTCTCAGATTTACATCACTTAGAACAGCATGTTTTAGGTAAAACAACCACTGAACTGTTTCATAATTCTGGTAGTCACTATGAACAACTCCACGCCTAAGCAAGCCTTAGGTAATCAATCTCTTAAAAATGAATACTGTTTTATTGCATTTGTTTCCTAAGGGCTAACATGTTTTTTTTTAAAACCAGTAGGCAAGCTGATTAGGTCCTTGCTATTGAGTTTATAAACAAGTTGCATACTTCTATGCATTGATATTCACTTAGATATCCTGTCTTAGGATTCTGTCTAATAAAATTGCCTCTTGTTTTGTGTTTGAGACGTGTTGCTTATGTGCAATATCTGTGAAGGTAAATCTAAGCCTTTTAAACTGCTTTTACCGCATTTATTTGTAAAGTACTATTTGTTCTTGCATGTCGCTTAGAATTTTATCCTTTTAACCTTAGGGTGTTTTGTTTAGAACTGCCTATATTTAGAGGTCTTAAATTCCTCTGGGGCCATTAAGAAGGGACGGGTAACATCACGCATATAGGTCGTTAAATAAACTCGCTTAATAACCGCTACTAGGTGGGAAAGGGTAGACATGGATATGATATCCGGTGCGCTAATGCCACGAGTAGCCCCTCTTCTGAGGAGTGATTACCGGGCATTGTATTGATGTGATCCTATAGGGTAAACAACCTAGAACCCCCCCCCCCTATCCCTTACACATGTGTGCTTAGATTGTAAAACCTCCAGAACTTTGTATATGTGCTTAGACTTTAAATCTTTTAAAACTTAAACACATATGTGTGCTTGGACTGCAAATCTTCTCAAAACCTTCATCTATTTACCTATGTGTTTATTTCTTATATGCTATTTGTTCACAAGGTTTGTTTGGGCCGGGAACCACAGTTGTGGACTTCGAGGGGTACCTAACACCTTCCCTTTGAAGTAATTTCAAGCCCTTACCCTATCTCAGGTTATCTAATCTGTGTTTTTAAATAACCTTTAGTAGGTGCCCTAACGTACCTTAACTCGTTAGGTGGCGATTCTTCAATTACTTTCCCCTTTACCAAAAGTAAAGAAGTTGTCCCAATAATGTTGAATACCCTGACCGATTCGAAAGGGGAGGAAAGAGGGGGGCGCGACAGCATGGCGACTCTACTAGGGATTATCCTAGGCTTTTACCATTCTCCAAACTGCTTTGTGAACTTGTGTTTAATTTGTTAATACTTGCGACATTTCCCTTCCCCCCCCCCCCTTTATGTGCCATTAATTGTTTATCTCTTTCAAGTATTTATTCCTTTCAGAATCAAAACTGACATGTTTCTTTTTGTTTTCCTTTGTAACTGCTTTTTCAATTATAAATGTTGTAATTACCGCTTTCATAACGTGCAACTACATGAAAACATGCTTTTATTGCTCATTTATATTTCAATAAATAATGCTCAACATCGTATTCCACCCGTGCCTATACAATCCTATAGAAACGCTTGATGAGTGTTTGCGCCCTTCTATTTTATATCACCCCTAAATTCGGAAAGGCTTATTTGCGGTAAAACTAGTCGATCAGCGGTGCACTTGACGGTTCCGTGCCTTTCCCCCTCAAGTTGTCCGTGTGAGGGTACCAGTCTAAAACCCCATAGAAACCGTACTTTGTTATATTGTACATGCATCATGGTCAAACCTAACCGGGTTAATGTGTCGTTCGCACAATAACCCTTTAAGACATCCTTATCCAAAAGTCCATCGGCTTTCGTAATCCCAACGGACGCAATCAAGTTTTGTGCATTTATTTGGAGAACTAAATGTATGTATGCTAATCATAAGTGTATACATAGTCGAGTCTGGCGGGGGTAAGGGTCTAACCTTATCTATTTTGCAAAAAATGAGGCACGAAGTCCCCAGGTTCGGCATGGTCCAAAGAATACCTGTTTTGGGCATGCACGACCTGGGGAACCTGGTTGACAGAGCCTAGAAGATCGAGCCTGGGGAAGGTCCTTCTAGGATCAAGTAGTCTAGGTTTCCTTTTCATTGCTTTTTTCAAATGTAATAAGGCCAAGTGCCATTAGTGAATTTATTTCCTGCTTATTATTTTAGTGTCGTTTTGGACTCATCTATTTTACATTAATGAAATGAGGCATTTTTGTATCTAAGTTCTCCAAAATAAACTTGTCGCTAGGCCTACCTCTGACACAACGAGGCTCCCAAATTAGGACACGCTTTTATTCGTGCACTATGTGTTTAAATACTTCAAGATTTTCTCATGATTCTCACTGACTTGGCTACCTTTTTTTTGTTTCTTTTGATTATTTTCCTCCCAAAGGTTGGTTCGTGCATTCTAGCATCATCTTCATACTACACAAGATCCAGGGGCCCTCCGCCTTCTCCTCCTCCTAGACCGCCTAAAGGAAAAAGAAAAGGCAAAGGAAAAATGGAAGATTCAAGCAACATCAGACAAGAAAACACAACACCAATGGAACGAATAGAAACCACTGAAAATCCAGGTACCCAAGTTCAGAATGAGTCTATGATACAACTCGAGCAAAGGTTGTTGAAACTCAAAGGGGAGCTTGAGCATGTTCGGAGTTTAGCAAATTGATCCTTCTCACTCGGTGTCCCAGATGTCACTCAAAATCTCATACCTCCTTAGAACACCCCAAACAAAAAAAACCCTCCCACAACTCATCATCATATAAATCCACCGAAAAATCAAATTATCCCACCACATCACCAGCACAATACTTTCCACACTCCAAGAGATACCCCACTGACTATCCCTGAACCGCATAACTCCGCAAGTGATCACCTCTATGCTCAAACACCAGGTCATCAGAACAACCCCATATATGTGGAGACTCTACCTCACTCCACCCAACACATTTCTTACCCATTTGAATCCAGTGAGAAGGATATGCTCATTAAGAATTTGGCCGAGGAACTCAAGAAGCTGACTAGTCGAGTTCAGGGCGTTGAAGGGAGTAAGGGAGTCGAAGGTTTGAACTATGAAGATCTCTACGTACAGCCCGATGTTCAGCTATAGGAGGGTTACAAACCTTCTAAGTTTGAAATATTCGATGGTACAGGTAATCCCAGGGTCCATCTAAGAACTTACTGTGATAAATTGGTTGGAGTAGGAAGAGACGAAAAGATTCGCATGAAATTGTTCATGAGGAGCCTCACAGGAGATGCTTAGTCTTGATACATCAGCCAAAACCCTAAGAAGTGGTCTCACTGTGTAAGTATGGCATCAGACTTCATGGACCAGTTCAGGTTCAATATGGAGAATGCACCAGGCGTGTTCTACATCCAGAACCTTAAAAAGAAGCCCACTGAAACTTTCCATGAATATGCCGTTCGTTGGAGATCTGAAGCAGCCAAGGCCAAGCCTTCCCTAGAGGAAGAACAAATGAACAAGTTCTTCGTCTGGGCACAAGACCCACAGTATTATGAGAGGTTAATGGTGATTGAAAACCACAAGTTCTCCGACATCATCAAGCTGGCTGAGAGAATTGAAGAAGGTATCAAGAGTGGAATGGTCACTAACTTTGAGGCACTACAAGCCACCAACAAAGCCTTGCAGTCTGGTGGTATATCCAAGAAGAAAGATGCAAGAACGATAATGCTTGCACAGGGACCCAAATCCCCGTTTGTATACCGAACTTCCCCACTCACCTATCAAGTACCCTCGCCCACCTATCAGTCAGCACCTCCACTAACATATCATCCATCTCCATATACATATCA
Source organism: Nicotiana paniculata (assembly GCA_005239505.1). NCBI lineage: Eukaryota > Viridiplantae > Streptophyta > Magnoliopsida > Solanales > Solanaceae > Nicotiana > Nicotiana paniculata. The sequence continues at coordinate 48,071 of MDKI01075142.1, read as the reverse complement.
GCCTACTTCCCCCAGATATTCTCAACCATCTCCTGTTTATCATACCTACAACTCTCAGCCATCTCATTTCCAATCACCCCCTGCTCGCCAAAATTTCCCGAGACCTCGACCCAACATTGATCGCAGACCTCCTAAATAATACACTACCATTGTTGAACCTATCGACCAGCTGTATGAAAGATTAAAAGCCGCTGGTTATGTCACTCCCATCCCTACTATAACCCCTAAAAATCCATCCCAATGGGTTAACCCAAATAAGACATGTGCATACCATTCTGACATGAATGGGCATACAATTAATGAATGTCATTCATTAAAAGATAAGATCCAGTCTATGATTGACAACAAGGTCATCCAAGCAAAAGAGGCTGCTCCCAATGTTCGCAACAATCCGCTTCCAGACCATAGGGGTGTCAACATGATAGAGGTAGAAGAAGATTGGGATCCAGAGGGGTCAATCGGGTTAATTATAGAAGGTGATGACCCAAAGAGGCCAGCATTCACTCTTAATCCCATCATAGTCCAAATTCATTCATCCGGAGACGTCGAGGTAACTGTATCACTCCCATTCAAGTTTGAAACGGCACCACCTGTAAAAACATACTTGTCGTTCAAGGTTGAAGTTATGTTGCCTGCCAAGGCAGCCATTCAATTCGAAGTGAAAGTAGTTGCCCCGATCACAGTGACGGTTTCAACCGCACTACCTTTCAACAATAAGACCGCACCTTGGGATTACATAGCTGAAGCAAGAAGGAAGGGTAAAGTCAAGATAGAAGAAGCTAGTGCTACATAGGGGATGACAAGGACCGGTGAGGTCTATACACATGAACACTTGGTAGAGTCTAGCAAGAATGCTTCCAACAGGCCACCTGTCATTGAGACAGGCCCGGATGATCTTTGGAGGAAGGTGCAAGCCAAGGAATACTCAGTCATCGATCAGCTGAACAAAACTCCAGCCCTATATATCAATTCTATTATTGCTGCAAAATTCAGAGACACACATGAATGCTTTGATGAAAGTGCTGAACAAAGCATATGTGCCAAATAACATAACTAGTGGAGAAATGGCCAATATGGTAGTTCAAGTACTAGAGAGTCGCAAGATCACTTTCCACGAGGACGAGCTGCTGCCTGAAGGGCTAAGTCATAACAAAGCAATGCACATCACTGTGCAATGTGAGGACTACTTCATCACCAGGATTCTAATCGACGGGGGATTCAAACTCAACATCTTCCCATTGACGACACTCAAGAAATTGGGCAAGGGACTGCACGAGATCAAAGAAGGATCTATGAATGTAAAGTCTTTCGACGGTTCTCAAAGGTCTACCGTCAACGAAATCAGTCTTTGTCTGCAAATGGGACCTACATGGTTCGAAATTGAATTTCAGGTGATAGACATATTGGCATCCTATAATCTGTTGTTGGGACGTCCGTGGATACATGCCGCTGGGGCTGTAGCGTCAACATTGCATCAGGTGGTAAAATTTGAATAAAACCACCAGGAAGTGATCATCCATGGAAATGGAAGCAATCCTATCTATGGTCGCCACACCATCCCTGCGATTGAAGGTAGAAGAAGGTTGGGTGGAGAAACTTACCACCACATTGAACGGGTCAATGCAGTAGATAAATACAAATTCTGGGACAGTAAGATCGAAAGCATAATGAACTGGAGTGGATACGAGCCTGGCAGAGGACTCGGGATAAACCTTCAGGGGATTTCCAAACAAATACAGTTGAAGCACCATAGCACCACTTTTGGGCTGGGCTACAAATACACATGGCAAGAGTACGAGAATTGGTCGCCACCATGGCGCGGTCCTTACTATTCATTGGAAAAGCTGATACCCATTTGGAGCAGACCTTCCAGCAAGCTGACATAATATGGGGGTCAGAGGAGGAAGAAGCATTGGCAGCTTTGAAAGATCTATTCCTGGAAGATGGTGACATGGACTGTTGTGTTATTGTTGAGGAGGAGGACGACGAAGGCCCTACCATCCAAGCTGTGAGCAAGGGATCGTTTCTCAAGAATTGGACTGTCAGACCATCCAAGGCCCGACGAGTCCCAAGGTAGCAAGGTTGAACAAGAATTATTTATTTCATTTTGCTAATGATTTCCTTTTCCGCATTTCCATTTTTTGCATTTTCCAATAAAATCTCCAATGTTCCAAAACATTCGAAAATCACTTTTATGTTTCAACGAATCTGTATTCATTTATTATCATTTTCTCTCATTATTTTATCTTACAACATTACTATTTCTTGTCTTGATGAACCAATGAATGTGACATGCAATAAGACAACGCAACAAAAGGACAGTGATTCAGAATAAGAAGATACCATACTCGATGAAATTATTAGAGAAGTTAAGGATTTTGAAAATAGACCTAAGTCCAATCTGGACGAAAGCGAGATAGTCAACCTAGGAGATTCAGAAACTGTCAAAGAAACTCGCATCATCATTCATCTATCGCCATCAGAGAAAGTGGAATACACACAATTATTGAAAGAGTATGAAGACACATTTTCATGGTCGTACGATGACATTACTGGTCTGAGTACATCCATTTTGTCTCACAAGTTACCAACCAATCCAATGTGCCCGCCGGTGAAGCAGAAGCTCAGAAAATCAAGCCTGATATGAATCTGAAAATCAAAGAGGAAGTTACCAAGAAAATCAACGCCAAGGTTCTCAGGGTAGTTGAATATCTGACATGGTTAGCCAACATCGTGCCAGTACACAAGAAATATGGAAAGGTCAGAGTTTGTGTCGACTACCGGGATCTCAACCGGGCCAGTCCGAAGGATGATTTTCCTCTCCCGAACATACACATCTTGATTGAAAATTGTGCAAAGCATGAACTTCAATTTTTCGTGGATTGTTTTGCTGGTTACCACCAGATTTGAATGGACGAGGAAGACACTGAGAAAATGGCTTTCATTACGCCGTGGGGAGTTTACTGTTATAAGATGATGTCGTTCGGCCTAAAGAATGCTGGGGCCATCTATATGAGAGCTATGACCACTATATTCCATGATATGATACATAAAGAAATTGAGGTGTATGTGGATTACATCATCATCGAGTCCAAGAGAACCACCGACCATACAGCAGATTTGAGAAAATTCTTCAACAGGATGCGAAAGTACAACTTGAAGTTAAACCCCGTAAAGTGTGCGTTCGGAGTTCCAGCTGGGAAATTGCTTGGGTTCATCGTCAGCCGCCGAGGAATAGAACTGGATCCATCAAAGGTCAAATCCATCCAAGAATTTCCACCGCCAAAGAACAAGAAAGATGTGATGAGTTTCCTGGGACGCCTTAACTACATCAGCCGATTCATAGCCCAGTCCACAATTATATGTGAACCAATCTTCAAGATGCTGAAGAAAGATGCTGCGACCGAATGGACTGAGGATTGTCAAAAGGCTTTCGACAAAGTCAAGGAATACTTGTAAACATCACCAGTCTTGGTCCCGCCAAAGCCAGGTAGACCCTTGCTACTCTACCTTGCAGTATAGATGGAGTTTTTGGCTGCGTTCTGGGGAAGCACAACAAGACAGGAATAAAGGAACATGCTACTTATTATCTGAGTAAGAAGTTCACTCCACATGAGGCACGATATTCTCTATTGGAACGTACCTGTTGTGCTCTAATCTGGGTAGCCCAGAAGCTGAGGCATTACTTCTCTGCCTACACAGCATATCTTATATCAAGGATGGATCCCTTGAAATATATCTTTCAGAAGCCCATGCCTACTAGCAAACTGGCCAAATGGCAAATCCTGCTGAGTAAGTTTGAGATTGTCTATGTGACTCAGAAAGCGGTCAAGGGGTAAGCACTGGCAGATCATCTTGCTGAGAATCCCGTGGGAGGAGAATATGAACCCCCGAAAACGTATTTTCTCGATGAAGAAGTGTCATTCATAGGGAAAGACATTGCTGAATCCTATGACGGGTGGAGAATGTTCTTCGATGGAGTAGCCAATTTCAAAGGAGTCGGCATTGGAGCTGTCCTGATATCGGACACAGGTCAACACTACACGGTATCTGCCAAACTCAGATTCCCCTGTACCAACAATATAGCAGAATATGAGGCCTGCATCTTAAGGCTCAATATGGCCATTGACATGAATATCCAGGAGCTGCTAGTAATTGGTGACTCGGATCTGCTAATATACCAAGTACAAGGAGAATGGGCCACCAAGAATTCCGAGATATTTCCATATTTGCATCATGTGCGGGAATTGAGGAAAAGGTTCACAAAGACAGAATTTCGGCATGTCCCCAGAATTCAGAACGAGTTTGCCGATGCATTGGCCACTCTATCATCCATGATACAACACCCAGATACCAACTTCATTGATCCTATTCCAGTAAAGATCCATAGCCAACCAGCATACTGTGCCCACATTGAAGAAGAAGCGGACAGGAGACCATGGTTCCACGACATCGGGGAATATTTTTCAAAGTAAGAGTACCCAGAGCTTAAAAATCACACTCAGAAACGCACACTCCGGAGATTGTCTAATAATTTCTTTCTCAGCGGAGGAAGGATTATTAAGATGTGTCGATGCAAAAGAAGCCTCCAGACTACTTGAAGAGATACATGCTGGGACCTGTGGCCCACACATGAATGGTTCTGTCTTAGCAAAGAAAATACTCAGAGCTGGTTACTTCTAGATGACCATGGAAACAGACTGCATTCAATATGTCCGGAAATGTTATCGACGTCAGGTACATGCATATATGATAAAGGTAGCCCCAAATGAGCTCAATGCAACAAGCTCACCTTGGTCGTTCGTCGCTTGGGGAATGGACGTTATTGGACCAATCGAGCCCACAGCCTCAAATGGACACAGGTTCATCCTAGTAGCTATTGATTACTTCACCAAATGGGTCGAAGCGGCATCATACAAAGAAGTGACTAAGAAAGTCGTGGCAGACTTTGTCCGTGATCGTATCATTTGTCGGTTCGGGGTTCCGGAGTCAATCATCACCGACAACGGCTCCAATCTCAACAATGATCTGATGAAAGCCATGTGAGAGACTTTCAAAATCAAGCACAAGAATTCCACAGCCTATAGACCATAGATGAATGGAGCTATGGAAGCCTCCAACAAGAACATCAAAAAGATATTGAGAAAGATGATAGAAAATCACAAACAATGGCATGAAAAACTATCATTTGCCTTACTGGGATACTGCACCATTTTCCGCACATCAACTGGGGCAACTCCTTATTTATTGGTTTATGGTACGGAAGTTGTTATCCCTGCCGAAATGGACATCCCTTCCTTAAGAATCATACATGAAGCTGAGCTCACGACGCAGAATGGATAAAAGGCCGCTACGAGCAGTTGGCTCTCATAGATAGGAAAAGAATGAATGCAATATGTCATGGTCAACTTTGTCAGAATAGAATGTCCAGAGCCTTCAACAAAAGAGTCAAGCCAAGACAGTTCACACTGGGGCAGCTGGTGTTAAAGAAGATCTTTCCACGTCAAGACGAAGCCAAAGGGAAATTTTCTCCCCACTGGCAAGGTCCGTATATGGTGCCTGAGTTTGTACCACGATAGGTATGAGAGTGACCGGAGATTTTTTAGGATTATCCCCTTCCCGAATGAGTCCAATTGACCCTTCCGGATCCCTTTCTTCATCAGTCTCTATCACATTTATCCCTTCACCATTGTGATCCAGGCGTATTGTTACGGACGTTGGGTGCAGCCTCCTTTGCATGTATGACTTTAGTATAAATTAACGTCTGAATCTTGTCCTTCAGAGTGCGATACTCATCAATAGTATGGCCCTTTATGCCTAATTGATAGGCACATGTCTTGTTTGGGATAATCCACTAAGAAGAGTTTTCCATAGCAACAACGGGAATGGGAGTGACATAAACAACAAATTTTAGCCTCTCGTATTGCTGGTATATGGGTTCAGCAATTGGGGTATATTGTCTGGGTGGTCTACGGTCGAAATTTGGTTTTGGTTTTTGGTAATTTTGGCAGGCCGGTGTTGAATGGTAATATGATGGTTGGGTGTTATAAGTGTGGTAGGTGGCGGCAGGTTGTTGGTATCTAGGGGTGAAGGCTGATATGTGGGTGGAGGTGTTTGGTATGTGAGAGGAGACTTGGGACCTTGGGCTACCATTACTGTACCCACTCCTTTCTTTTTGGAGATACCTCCTGACTGCAAAGCTTTATTTGTGGCTTGGAGTGCTTTGAAGTTTTTCACCATTTAGCTTTTGATCCCTTCTTCTGTTCTTTCCCCCAACTTGATGATGTCAGAAAATTTATGGTTTTCAATAACCATCAATCATTCATAGTATTGCGGGTCTTGAGCTCTGACGAAGAACTTATTCATCTGTTCTTCTTCAAGTGCTGGCCTTACTTTTGCGGCTTCAAATCTCCACCGCGTAGCATACTCGTGGAAGGTTTCCATTGGTTTCTTCTTAAGATATTGAATGTAGAAAACGTTTGGTGCGTTCTCTGTGTTGAACCTAAACCGATCCATGAAATCTAACGCCATGCTCACCCAACTAACCCACTTCTTTGGGTGTTGATTGATATACCAAGACAAGGCATCCCCAGTGAGGCTCCTCATGAACAGCTTCATACGAATTCGCTCATCCTTGCCAACTCCTACAAGTTTGTCACAATACATTCTTAGATGCACTTTCGGATCACCAGTTCCGTCGAACATTTCCAACTTGGGAGGTTTGTAACCCTCCGGAAGTTCTACATCTGGCTGAATAAACAAATCCTCATAATTCAAACCCTCAATGCCCTTGCCGCCTTCGACACTCTGAACCCTGCCAGTGAGCTTCTTGAGTTCTTCCGCCATGTTCTTGATGAGCAGGTCCTTCTCGATAGATTATGGTATATATAGGTTATGTTGTGGGGTATGGGGTAAAGTTTCCACATATATGGGATTTCTTTGGTGGACTTCGGGAATCTGGGCATAATGGTGGTCATTGGTTGAGTTTTGGGGATCAGGGGTAGGTTGTGGTGCATTTTGAGGAGTGTGGTAAGTGGTGGTTTATGGATATTGAGTTGGATGGTGATGGTGTTGTGGAGGATTAGGTATTGGTGGAGGATTATGGTTTTGAGTAGGTGTGGCGTATTGGTGTGGCGCGGGAGGATTTGATGGATTTTGGTTCTATGTGTTTTGGGGAGGTGCCGGGTTTTGGGCATTTGTGTTTTGTTGGTTGATGTCGGGGACGTTTAGAGTGAGGGAAAGGTTTGCCAAGTTCTGGACCTGCTCAAGTTCTCCTTATAGCTCCAATATTTTCTGTTCCAGAGATAAGACCAATTCGTTCTGTGCTGGAGTACTCTGAGAGTCCGAAGTTTCAATGTTCTCTGCGTGGGTAGCATTGTCTTTTATAATACCACTCATATCACCCATTTTCGCTTTTCCTTTGTTCTTGCTTTTGGGATCGCTTGGTGGAGGAGGAGGTGGAGGACCTCTGGATCTAGTATGATATTCTGACGATGCCAGTATGCACGAACCAACCTTGGGGAATGGGAATAAACAAAAAAGAAAAATAAAAGGTAACCAAGTTAGTAAGGAGTATTAAAGAATGTTTGTGATATTTAACATGTGTGGCAGAATCATGTAATAAATTCGCGTCCTAATTTGAGGGACCTCGTTGTGCCCGAGGTAGGCCTAAGCGACACATAGACTTGGAGAAAATTGATGCCAATAATTGCGTCATTTCATTAATGCGAAAAATGAATCAAACCCTTACTAAAACGACAATAATGAGAAAGTCACTAATGGCATTGCCTTATTACAATCAAAATCTAAAACAAATCTAAAAATAAGTAAATAAATTGTTTCCTAATCTACTTGGCCCCAGAAGGACCTTCTCCATGATTGGCCTTCTTGGATCCGTCAATCAGGTTCCCCAGGTCGCACATATCCAACAGTAGGTAAGCCTATGCTAGATTCCCTCCTTCATTGCCTTCCATGTTCTGACAATCCGAGAGTCTCTTTCTCATCTTTCCCTCAAGTTCCATTAACCCTTGCCCCAAATATTCTAATTTTTCTGTTGATCTAGTAGCAATTTCTTTCCATTCATTGATTGCTTCCATATCCACTTTGTGTTGTTCCAAATGCCTAGCTTTAAACTCGAAGACCCTTTTGCGCAGCATCCTATACTTGACTTGCACTTCAGCAGCGTCATCTATAACCCTATTTTTCATATTAATTCTCGGCTTGACATCTCCCGCTATATGATCTACCAACCATGATGGGTAGAAGTACACATGGCCAGCATGATACCTGTATGGCTCGATAGTATCTTTTTACACAATGACCTTTTGATTCCACATATGATGTGCCTCGAACTTGAATGGAATGATGTTCCCTTTAAATCTTCTTTGTACTGGACCATGTTGGAAACCCGAGGTATAACCTATTTTTTCCTGCTTGCCTCATTACCCTTATAGGAGCATAAGGATAGATTCCCTTTAACACGATCAACACTAGATGAGTAGTCTCTCTTGATCTAATGATGAACTCACTGGTAGGGAACCATTCAAACATCCAATGTACCTTTTCGTCAGTCAGATTGCTAAAGAAACGCACCTAGCTCACAACACGTATGAGTTGTGCAAACTTATCGTGGATAAATGTCATTCTCTTTGGATGATGGTAAGCTATGTAGTCATTCAATGGTCTTCGCAGAAGCTCTTAGCGATATTCTCCCCTCTAGAAATGTTCTAATAACCAAACTTGCAGCAACAGATTACAACCCTTGAAGTGTCCATACCCCTGCTTGCATCGATCTAGAGCACGGTACATTTCGGCCAAGATCATAGGGATGATAGTGTAAGTTTTTCCTTCGATTCCTTCCAGTAGAGTCCTAGCGACCATGACTAAGCGAGTGTGGATCCTTCCCCTTTTCATCGGAAATATCAGCAAGCCCAAGAAGCACAATGAACATATAAACTCGGTGGTGCGTCCAACCCAAGGAAGTAATAGCAATTTCATCATGCTGAGGCGATATGACTTACTATGCCCATAACGTTCATAAAGGAATTCAAATGGGATGTATGACTTCTTCAGGCAAAGTAACTCATCATTTTTCTTGAAACCCAACATTTTCAAAAAACCGCGGGGGGTGCGATTTTCTGGCACTAATAAACCCGGAGTATCCCATGGTAGCTTAGCGAAACCTCCTATTTCTTCTAGGAGGGGAGTCATTTCTATGTCATCAAAGCGGAAGACGGCTCTTTTCTCATCCCAAAACAAAGTGCGGCCTCAATCGATGCTCTATTTGGCCGGATATCGAATAAGGACGGTAAATTACCAAGGACCCTTTTCACATGATTCTTGTCACTAGGCAAGAGGTTCTTCCACCAATCAAGCATCAATGGTGGGATGTTTTGAACGATGCCGAACGTGGGGACTTCATGCTTCATTTTCTGCAAACAAATAAAGTTAGCCCTTCCCCCCTATAGATTTGACTATTTACACATTAATGATCAACATACCGACACGTTTTCTCCAAGTAATGCACATAACGTGATGGTGTCCATTTGGATTATGAAAATTTTGTCGGAATTGGACAAGGCTTATCTTAGTGGGTTATCACGTAAGCAACGTTCTAACCTATACTAGGTTGACATGATGCATGCACATTTGATATTGGAGCGAGGTTTCTAGAATGGTCTAGACCGGTACCCTCAAGTGGACAACTTGAGAGGGAAAGACACTGGACCGTTGACTGCACCGCTGATTGAATAGTTTACCAAAAACAAGCCTTTCCAATTTAAAAAGGTAATTTTGGAATAGCCCGGACACTCAACAAGTGTCGCTATGTTATTAATTAGGCACGATCGGAATATGATGTGGAGCATGCTTTATGCAGAGATAATAACACATTGCCAAGTATTTGCATGGTAAATATGTAAAAGCAATAAATAGAGTATTAAGGCAAAACATAAAAGACGTAAAATAAAGACAAAAGAAGAAGTTAGTTGTGGAATATTGGGAATGTAATAAAGTAAGCAAGGGAGTAGGGGCAGGAGAGACATGATATAGCAATCTTTAAACAAATGAAGAGCATTTTAGAGAAAATAAAGGTGAATAAGAAAAGGGATGTGCATCTTATAACCAATTTAAGCAAAGGAAGGTGGAGGAGGGAAGGGATGTGCATATTACAACGCCTTTAAACAAGTAAAAGGAAAATGGGAAAGGGATGTTCATGTAACAACGAATTAAACAAGTAAAAGGAAAATTGGAGAGGGATGTGCATGTAGTAGCAAATAAAGATGGAAAAGGGAAGCGTGTTTATAACAAAGAAGACCGATCAACATAAGCCAAGTTTGCTACGGTAAGAGCCTAAGTGTAAATCCGCAGCAGAGTCGCCATGTTGTCGCGCCCCTTTTTCTTGCGAAATCGGGTTTCGACATGTGACAACTCTTTTAAATGGGCATTAAAAGAGGAGAGTCGCCACCTAACAATTTTTAAGGTGCGTTAGGGCACCTATTTGCAAATGACTCTAGTTTAACTAGTTAACGCTGCCAAAGATCGGGTAAGGACTCAAGTTACCTCAAAAAGAAGGTGTTAGGCACTCCTCGACGTCCACAACTATGGGTCCTGACCAAACTTAAAGTATGTGGATTAGGCTACGTAATCAAATAAGCAAAGAGAGTAATAAAATCAAAAAAAATTATTACAAAGATCAGAATGCGAATATAAAGGTACGACTATTTTAATTTTACTAGAAAGAAAGGGGGGACCTAAGTTTTTTAACCTAAAGGATCACCCCGTGCAACATAAATAATGTTTCGTAACTCCTTTGGGATAGGGTGTTACTCATATTATTCAGCGGGCACAGACTATCATTTTCTGCTACCCGATTACTATGTTAATGTTGTTTACCTAAAGCGTTCTAATCCAATTCTAAGTCGTACCCTACGCGTGCACTACCCGTCCCATACCTATGGCCCAGGAGGTTTTGGACCTCTATGTGGATGTTCTAGACCTTATCTAGGCTGCTCAAAAATGAAAAGCAAGGAGACAGGCAAAAACACATAATGCTTCATGTAAAGGCAGTTAAAGGCTCACATTAACCTCCCCACTTAAACAGCAATTGCACGCGGACATGCACACAAATCAGGAGATTTTCAGAATTCAGGACCTTAAGCTTGTAGACATGATTTCTAGGTGATTTTGAGTTAAAGCATACAAGTCGTTTCAAAGGCAAGATATTGCTCATAGACAGGATTATACAGGCAATACAAGTTGGTTATCGCAAGTTTTAAGTCATTAACCCTATATATGTTATGCCTAGGTGATCTACGCAGTTGAGTATAAAAAAATCTGCTGCGAGAAGTCCCAAAATTATTCATGCTTTCTAACAGTGGCGCACATAAAATAGTGTTTGAAGCGGTTTAACACTAACCAATTATGGCATTATTCCCCATAGGCAGGATCTCTAACGCATAGTACTTAGAGCGTTTTTATTGTTATATATTAATCCTATAGGCATATTTTCTAGGTGAACATCGCTAAGTAGACTAATTGAAATCCTATAGGCCGGATTTCTAATAGACGGTGCAAATTGAAAGAAACATCAATGACAACTAATTCCTATAGGCAGGTTTTCTAATAACACATAGTAGTAAACATAATTGCAGCATTTTCTACTTGTGTTTGCTAGCAGACAGTGTGTGTGTGCGCGCTTCTTCAAATGGCATGGTTTTTATAGTGCACATAGTATTTGAACAACACATATAGCAAATAAATTACCATAGGCATATTATCTACCCATTTTTGCATGCAAATATTAAATTCTACCCATTTTACCATTTGCTAATACCCTAGTCGTTTATACTAAAGTTATTACAGGTCCAATAATGAATAAGATCAAAGTGTTATACAAATGATGACAATAAGCCTTCAGCATGCCCAAATAAAATAGCAGCATTGTCTGGGCCTTCAGTAATTCCCACACAGCATACCCAGGCCTCTAATAAGGATCCATATTCAACACACAATCCCAGAATCCATAAAGGAGCCTAGCATGGTTTCTATAGTGCACATAGTATTCAGAGAATGATTAAGGACCCAAGTCCTAGTGTGTCAGAGTTCACAAGGGCCTCAAATGGACCCCGAGCAGTGCTCACACTAGGGAGGTCAATGATAAAGCCTTGGCTTTCAGCCGGCTAAGAATGAGAACTCAAGAGAGACCAGGTGACAAGTGAAGGATAATAAACCAAGGTTGAGAGACAAAAACTAAGAGATACAGACATAGTTAAGTCGAGCATATAGAGCAGATAATCTAACATGCCTAGGGGCTTAAGAACAAACTTAGCAAAGATTCAAAAAAAAGGTTCAACACTTAGTGCATAAGCAGTCATGCATTAGCAGAGTTAAGGGAAGAACAGATTTGCGGCATTGGTGAAAAGTATCATACACGGATTCATAATAAAGGAAAAGGTTCAAATATGCTAAGTATAGGTCATAGTGTTACAAGATAGTCATATTAATTGGTAGCAGAGCATCATTTAGACATGATGGGGAAACAGATTGTTACACCTACTGGTGAATCATGATAGAGAACTAGTCAAGGTTGATAAAAAAAGGTCTTGACATAGGATTGAGACATGCTATATAGGCAAGATATAACCACAGAAATTCAGAATACTCTTATTCCATATAATAGATGTGAACATTCATGTTTTGAACACAATTGACTAGTCAAATAAAGGGGACACAAATTATGCAGGTAAAGCATGTTCAAATAACATCATGGACATATTTAAGCAAAATTAGACAACAAAGAGATGTTGAAAAATGCAAAGGTCCTAAAACAGTAGTAAGTTGCAACACATAGGCTAGACGAACTTGAAAAGAATCTAATTTACTCAAATCAGGTTTAGGAATGCTTCGAACTATCAACATTATGAAGTTAAAAGTTAAGGAGACCTAAAATTGAAGTAGAACAAACAGAATTGCACACAAAATAACCCAGAAAGCTCATTAAGCTAACGAACTTCAGAAGTGAAGATATATGCAAAATGCAGATACATAGGAACGAAATTACAAAGGTCCAGTAACTCACCAGTTAAATGAAGAATGGTAAAGAATAAACTTCCACAAAAACTTAGAATCTCAATGCTTCAAAGTTCCCAAGAGCTTCAATGAACTCCGGGCTATACTCGCACCAAGAACAAGTTGAATAACAAGGTCTTAGTGACCTTGGCTTTCAGTCGGCCAAAACAGAATACAAAACAAGAGAATAGCAAAAACCCCAATTTTTAGTGAAGAAACATATCGATTAAAGTCTGTCCCAAGAAGGGAAATGGGAGGGGGGGTTTATATAGTAGTCAAAATTGAACAAACACATAAGAAAACGAAAAAAATCAAACAACAAATAAGGAAAGAAAACATGCAAAATAAGTTCGAAATCCATTTAGGAGAGAAATCTGGTAAACCCTAGTTTCTTAGGGAAAGTGTAAATCACAGAAATCCAAACAAATCGGACTCACATAACAAAGTATTGAATGTATGTAGACGAAACAATTCTCAAATCAAAGATTCAGACCCCTTCTTGTTCGATTTCAGAAATTATTGCTTGCAATATTTAGGCAAGAACTTAGATAACACCACAAACGGACGACCAATACTGGAAGGATTCGAATACGGCAAGAAAATAGTAGCCGAATCCTATTAGGAGAGGGATTAGGAGAGGCGGCTAGGGTTTAGTGAAGAGGAGAAGAGAGAGTGTTAGGGCGTCGGATTAGAGGGAATGAGTGGATTAGGGTTGGGTGCCTAATTAAAAGGGAGGGGTTAATTGTGGGCCGTTGATCTTGAAAGATCAAATGCTAGGGTTTTAAAATGAACGGGGCGGGTCGATTAATCGGATACCGACCGGTTTTTGTAAAGGGTCATTTGGCTTTGTGCTGGGGGTTCTTGGCTAAGGTGTTGGGCCCATTTGGTCCGAAAATTAGCCCTATATTGGGCCAATAATTAAATACACATTATATTTTTTTTAAATAATTTATAAATATAATTAATAGACAATAAAATACTGCTTCTGCAATAAAATGATTAAAAATAATAACTCAACATTATAAAAATATAAAAAATATTATTTTATCCAAATAATGTAAAAAAAAAAAAAAGTAATTATGCATAACGTAGAGGCTATTATTGCAAAATTATGTAAATAACCTAAAAATACGAAATATAATTATATAAAATAAAGCAAAATATTATGAAGCATATATGTGGATGTATAATAATAAATTTGATGATTGAGTCATTATAAAAATAATTTAATGGATAATTTATAAATATTGAATGTTTTAAATGCAAGAAAAAATTGATTTTGAAGTTTTAAAATTATGAAAAATTATGGGAAAATGCTTGCATAAATCTTGTAAATTAAATAACGACGCAAAATAATATTTTTAAAATGTATACACTTATTTGAAAAATACGAGGGCAAAATTGGTATCAATAATCGCCAAAATTCTAACTTTCGCCAATTCAAGCCTATTTCTACTACGGACCTCCAAATCACATTCCGGACACGCTCCTAAGTCCAAAATCACCTAACGGAGCTAACTGAACCATCAAAATTCAAATCCGATGTCGTTTACACACAAGTCTATATTCAATCGACTTTTCCAACTTAAGCTTCCAATTAAGAGACTAAGTGTCTCAATTCTCTCCGGAACCACTCCGGTCCCGAACCAACCAACCCGGTAAGACATAATACAGTTGTAAAGCACAAAAGAATTAGAAATAGGGGAAACGGGGCTATAAATCTCTACACGACCGGCCGGGTTGTTACAAGTAGTAACTAAGGTTCCTTGGAAGTCAGTTCTCAAGGCGTTTGCATAAAATTCCAACACTACTATGTGGTTGGCATCATTTGGTTGATCGGCAAAACAAATCCACCTACTTTCGACCAATCTTGTGTAGAAGCCCAGCATTTTAGCTTCAACATTTTCCATGTTAATGCCTCTTTCCCTGATGATGGTTTTTAACAAGAGTTCGTCATATTTTCGTTCACATTCCGCAGATAAAAATCGGTCATGATCAAAGGGTTCCTCTTGTTCAGCATCGGGGACATGTTCTTGCTTAATTTCATTGTGTTCCGGAACCATTTTATTCCCAAAGTACCTAACAATAGACCAACAATGTTAAAATCTCATATAGACACTTAAAACAATGGTTTAGGAAGTATTTAGGCCAAAGAAATGGGCGAAAAAGGTCCCGGGCAGAGCTGTGCAAAGCTACTATTTTTATCCATTTTTGGTACTGCCAGTGATTACTCTTCGCGTTCGCGTGAGGGCTATCGTGTTCACGAAGAGAAAAAAAAATTTCTTCAGATTTAGACCTTCGCGTTCGAAAGCAGATCATCGTGTTCGCGAACGTAAACTTTTTTTTGCTGGGAAAAGACCTTGGCGTTCGTGAGAAGACCATCGCGTTCCCGAAGGTCATCTTCCTCGCACAGAGATACTTTTCTTTCAGGCATTTTTTCAAACAGTTGGGGTGCCTTGTTTTCTTTGCTCATTTTTCAGTACATTATAGCACAGATCTTGCCCAATTTTCTTCAATAGAAAGACACTTCACACTCAACCAACTTCACCCAGCAAGCACAAAAATTTCACACACAAAATTTAACATTTAAGACTTCAAATTTTTGAATCCTAAGCACCAAACAACCATGATTGCTCTTCTATTGTTTCACACCAATAAAGGGAAGAAAGATTTAAGATACAAGAGAATAAATTACATACCTTGAGAGTGGCCAGGGAGAATCGCAATGAACTTGAAGAATATGGGGAGTTTGATTTTTGGGATTTAAGGAGTAGGGGGAACTATTCTTGAGCGAAAAGGGGATTAAACGTCCATTTCCAGTGTTTTTTAGAACTTTAAAACTTACCTGATGAGTTGCGTTCGCGAGGGCAGAGCCACCTACGTGAAGAGTAAAACTGGCCAACTTGTCGCGAACGCGAGTACGTCCATGCGAACGCGAAGCTTTATAGAAAGACACTTGTCACGAACGCGTAGAGCTATGGCGACGCGAAGCTTTGTTTCTGCAATTTCCAACAACTACTGGTTTGGACTACCCGGACCATGAAACCTACTCAAAACAACTCCAAAAAATTTGAAACTTGGAAAATTAATAAAAAATAGGATACTAAACTATTCTAAAAAAACAAAATTTCAAAAATGACCAAAAATTTGAAAACGATGGGTTGCCTCCAACCAAGCGCCGCATTTAACGTCGTAGCACGGTGTGAATCAACTATATCACTTTTCTCGCCACTTGGACGATATGAATTGGGAACCTACCTTGGAATCAAGCTTGTGACCTCGAGCGGTGCGGGGTGGTAAGTAGATGATCAAGCAAAACTTTAATTTTTTCATTTTGCATTTCTTGGCTTTCATGTGAGGCATGTCATTTTGCCTTCTTGTTCCCTCAAATTGTAATATGTATGGCCTTTTACTTTCCTCCTCGCAATCTCTCATTGACTCGTGTAGTTCAATTCCCATATCACCACACAATTCCAATGTTGAAAAATGCTTGGAATGTGACATCAAACCTCCAAATTGCAATTCTTTCCAGATTTTGACATCCTCTATTTCCCCCTGAGTAGAGTCAATCTCAACCATATTTTCAATTACACCGATTGATTCTAATTCCATTTTTTTCTTGGCATCACTAACAATCATGGAATCGATTGGCGGATGTTCAATTCTTAATTCCTCAAAATAAAGCTCATTTTCTTCCTCGACGTCGGACTCTTCTTGATCTCTTTCCACACTCTCAAGTTGGTGGGCATAGTGAGCCTCAACCAATATTTTCATTTGATTTTCCAAAGTGCGGATATTCTCATCATTTTGAGTCAAGACTTGTTTCAAGTCTTCGAGTGCCAAGTTGTGCTTCTTCTCATTTTCAAGAATGGCCTCCAACATGAGCATCATTTTCTCATTTTGAGCATTTGAGAGTTCTTCTTGGTTTTGATCAAGTGACAAAGGAGGATTTTCGGCTTCAACCTCTAAGGAAGGTTCTTGTCTATCATTCACTTCCGAGGCTTTTTGGACCTCTAAAGATTCAAGCGTTTCTTCCATTTGTGAGTTCAACCTTTCAAGCGCCAAGTCATTTTGGAGACTATTTTCCAAAAGCTCCTCCAAGGCATTTTTCTCTTTGTTTCCTCCTTCAAGTAGGCATTCTAACATGACATTGAACTCTCCATTTTGACCATGCTCAACTTCTTCCACTTCCATATCCCTATAATTTTCATCACAAAAAGTAGAATCATCATAGCTGGGGATTGGGAAAGGGAAGGACAAATAAGCACAATAATCCCAATGACCATTTTGACGACCACACTTATCACAAATAGTCCACTCATGGGTTTGAGATTGTGCGCACAATCCACCCCCAGGAGAATTTAAACAATTTTTTTCACGAGTGTGGTCCTCCACAATAAGGACAAGGGTCATCAAAGTATGAACAATTACCATCCGACCAATTTTCATTATATGATGCCATTTTTTTTTAACTAAGAAAATAAACAAGAAACCAACAATTAGATAAACAACGATAAGAGAAATAATTACACAAATATTCACAAGTTTGGACCAAAGCACTTACGCTTACTTCTCAAAAAACCTAAATACGCCTAATTGTTCCCCGGCAACGGCGCCAATTTTGATGACATCCAAATCTACTGCTAAAAAGTAAATGGACATGGTCGCATGCAATATAGTTTACCCAACTATGAGTCGGGTTCTAATCCCATAGAGAACAATATGTAGGCGATTAGGCGTGTAAGAGAATTATCACTTATTATGCTAAGCCAAACACTAGAATGGTTTTGAGAAAATATTATAGCTAAATGCAGAAATATAAACTAACCTAGAGAGCAAATAAAATGATCAATGGCTAGAAGCATGGATGCATCGGGAATTACACTCAAGTAACGATCTAATGTATTTCATGATTTAACAAATATGAATGAGTTTATGTTAATTAGCCTCGGGTAATAATTCTATATTAGCTTCTTCCGAAGGCTAACAAGACTTCCTGATTGAATTATCCCTAAAACAATTAAGAGATTAAGCACACCACAATATAGCTACAAGTAGTTCAATACTTCCCTAGATATCTATAAAATGAGGGTTAAAGCCGCAAGTTTTGTTAATTAATTTTCCCAACCCAAAAAATCTTTCCCAAAAT
This sequence comes from Nicotiana paniculata, assembly GCA_005239505.1. Lineage (NCBI taxonomy): Eukaryota > Viridiplantae > Streptophyta > Magnoliopsida > Solanales > Solanaceae > Nicotiana > Nicotiana paniculata. Next base: position 29,854 of record MDKI01075142.1, on the reverse strand, counting down.
TAATTCCAAGTTAATGGGTGAGTTCTAGGGTTAGATAATCCCTTTGGACACATTAAAGAACAAGAATAATTAAAGAAAAAATAACTCACTTCAATATAACTAAAAATCGTTCAATACATAAGCACAACAGGATATTTAATTCACACTTTAAATATGAATATTCCCATAAACAAGATAGTGTTGGAAAAAAATACTACACACTTAAATATTCAATACAAAGCAAGAAAATGAAGAAATGAACATAAATGGGTAAGAAATTCTCAACCAAAAGCTTCAAATCTTCAAGACCCAAGTGTATGTGCAAGAACCTAGCTATAAAACTTGTCTTCTCTAGTCTAGGAACTGGAAAAAAAAAAGCCAAAGATGTGTTTCCAATAAGCTAGGTCGTGTATGTAGGTTTGGAATTGACAAGATGTGAAATGCCAAGACTGTCCATAGTTGAAGCCCATTGACCGCAGGTGAGGCTCCGCAAAAGCGGACTTCTTTTCGCCGATGTGTAAACTCAGTGGGACTGCCTACTCCGCAGATTGCGGACATGTTGCCGAAGCAGCGGCTCCGCATATGCAGATTATCAATCGCAGATGCGACGTTTATGTGGAATTCCCTTCTTCGCAGATGTGGTCCAAATAGTCACACAAGACACTCTGCAGGCGCGGATTCTTACCGCAGATACGGTCTCAGTTCAGTGTAGCCCATCTTCGCAGATGTGGCCTTCCACCTCGCAGATGCGATGTCGCATAGGCGAACGACAGATGCGGAATCACTGAAGGATTTTGCACTTTTTTGTACTCTTTTTGCTCAATTCCACTTCAATTGAATTCAACTCTCTTCATGGCATCATTGCCTAAAAATCTAGCAATACACATCATAAACAACCTCATATTATAATTAAAGGACGCAAAATCTAAAGAAAAGAGACTAAAATAAATGGTAAAATCACCACTCATCATTAAGACCCTATAGTCATGATATATAGATGGTAGTTTACCAAAAGCTATAGAAGTGACTGATTTATTGATTAGTTGAAACCCTATAGACACGGTATCTATATGAGCATTAGAAAAACATACGTTATCGTATCCTATAGGCATGCTGTCTAACTGTGCACAGTAATAGACATAGAAACAGGTATGGAAAATATTAACATGCTTTGAATAGTGTACAAGCGAAGCGTGTCTATAGGCATGATTTCTATGAGTGTGTAGAATAGGAGCACATCAAATGAATAGCAAACAAGGCAATTAAATCATATAGGCAAGTTTTTTACATGTTCATGTGAGAATCGGAATACCCCAACCCCATTTTCACTAATCTCCTCCATCACTTGTTTACAAATTGTTACAGCTTATTTTAAATAATTATAGGCCTACAGAATAACCCAGTAATACATTTGGTCCTTCAAATAGGCTCAGGACTTCATGCGGGCAGCAGGCCCAAAATCCAGGTGCAGACAGTACTTTCGAACGCTCAAGAGCAAAGGCAGGCCCAACATACCAGGGCCAAACGATTCCAATGATTATGCTAGGGAATGCCAAATTCAACCATAAGGGTAACGGAACTACTTTTAAAGGTGTAACTAATAACCATTATAATCAAGGCATATAGGCAAGATCATGCTTAAATTGGGAAAACATACAAGACACGTGTGAGGCAAGTTTATGCTTATCATTCCAGAAACAGAACTTAAGAGTAACAAGATTATTTCAAGCAAAGTTTCAAAACAAAGCTTGGCCTAGGACTATCTTAGACAGCTTTAGGTAGGGGTTCGAACATGAAAACCTAGTAGCGACATAGACAAGAACATGTGAGATACAGCCTTAGCATGGAAGTTTTAACATGAGAGCCTAATGAGAAAAACTAACTTGCAGAGCTTAACATGTTAAGTATTCAGGCAAATATAAATCACCACACAAAGGTTTTAAATCCAATAGGTAAGCACTCATGACAGATGAGAAGAAACAGGCTTCCAGCTAAATAAGGCAAGCAGGCATCACATGAAGAGGGCAAGGACTTGTCTTAGTCAACATAAGAAGAAATAAACTAGATATGTGTTTGGATTCACCCTAGGAGTCTCAAATGACCAGTGATCATAACACATCAAAGCAAAGAACAAGTCTAACTTGGCATTGTAACAATATTTATAATCACAAGTTGATTCCAAGGAAATAGTAGGTGTACATGAAAGACTTAGAAAAGACACATTCCAACAAGTTCTAGGCATGCATTAGTTACCTAGGAGATTTTAAGTCATGGATTCATGATAAGCAATAGTCTTAAGTAATCAGTTAGACTTAAACATGGAGATAAGAAATCAATCAAGTTGGGCATCTACAATGGGCATGTATAAAGTCTAGTAATGTCAAGGAAGAGCATATTAGGCTAAGCACTTAGACAGTGTCATCACATAATTTGCAGCAAAGGAGTAGGTGATGCATAAGGGATTCCACAAGAAGAAACAATTCTGATCAATGACATAATTTCCAGAGATACAAACAAAGTGAGATAAACATCAATCAGGCTTAATTGCAAACCAAGAAAACGTCATGAATCAACTTAGGTAACTATGCAAAAATTAGAATTAGAACAGAGTTGGAACTACATGAAGGAATTAGGACAAGCAGACTTGAAGTGGAACAACATTAAACACCCAAAGGAATGCACATAACATAAACATAATCAGAGGGAAGTAAAATTATGAGAGTATAAGGTTCTAACCAGTTGCGAACAAAGTAAAGAAAGAATGAAGAACTCAAAATCTTAGGAATAGCTCTAATTACTGGAGAACAATGAAACCCCAAATCTCCAGTGCTTCAGAGTTCACAAGAGCCTCGAAGTGGGCTCCAAGCAATGCTTGCACTGGAGGAGGTTAATGAACGGAATCAGGTGGCCTTGGCTTTCAACCAGCCAAATCAAAATCTTAGAACAATATAGAATGAATGAGAGTGGGAGAATAGTAGTCATAGTAGTAGTAGTAGTAGTAGCAGTAGTCGTTAAGACTTTGAGGGGAAGCGTAGAAGGGGGTTTATATAGTGGTTAAATCAAACGAGTAAACAAGGAAGAAAAATGCAAACATAAACAATGAAAGAACAAAAATACACATGCAATCAGTAAAATAACCGTAAAGGAAAGAAATAAAACTCCAAACCCTAGTTAGGGTTTGATGCTTAGAATCAGGCCTTTCTTCATGTATATGGATGAAATATTGTCCAAATATCCAAGATTGAGGTCAATTTCAGTCCGATATGGAGATGGTACTTGCCAAATTGGTAAACTACCTAAGTAATACCATAAATGCATGACCAGTAGCGGAAAAACATAGATATGGTAAGCAAATAATGGATGAATCACATTATCAAGGGGATTAGGAGAGGGATTTATGGGGGAGGCGACTAGGGTTCTTTACAGAAAGAGGGAGAGTGGAGAGCACTCAGAAGCGGCAGCTCAGGGAAATGGGGATTATGGTTTGGGGTTAAGTAATTAAAAGTGGTAGGGTAGCTGTGGGTAGTTGATCTTGAGAGATCAACGGCCAAGATTAAAAAATTGAACGGGCGGGTTGGTTTAGCGATTCACGACTGTGTTAGCTTAATGGGGTTGTTTGGTTTGGGCTGCTAAAGCGTAAATGAATGGGCCAAATGTCTTGGTCCTGTTTTGGTCCAGAAATTAGCCCTTCATTGGGCTATAAAATTAAATATACGAAATTTATTTAAAATAATTTATAAAAAGTAAATTATAAATAATAAAAATATTACTTATGTAGTAAAATGATTGAAAATAATATCTTAACATTATAGGTCGTGACGGTACGTAGTCTCTACGACTAGGTAAGCCTAACAATTTGCGAAATAGTTGAAAATAAAGACAGAATCAACAACGAAATTTCAACAGATAACTATATAACGGGAAAATACCGCTCGGCATGTACAAGTAAACCAGCACTCGAGCATGAACAATATTCCCAAAACCTGGTAGTCACAAGACAAAAGCTCTAAGAATTTGTCTAAGTGTTTCTATACATCAGTAACTAGAAAAAATAAAGGAGGAACAACATAAACGGGATAGAGGGGGACTCCGAGGTCTGCGGACGCTGGCAGATATACCTTGATATCTCCGGAGCAGCAGCAAGTACGCAACTAATATCGGGGCTGGTAGGCGGTACCTGGATATGCACACAAAACATGTGCAAAAGAGTAGCATGAGTACACCACAACGGTACCCAGTAAGTGCCAACCCTAACCTCGGTAGAGTAGTGACGAGGTCAGGTCAAAGCCCTATGGGATAATAATAGGTTTGAATATATAACAATATGATGAAAGACTGGGAATTTAAGAAAGAGAATTCACAGAGAAATAACAACATAGCACATAGAGGTGAACAACATCGGCGCTCCCGAGATACCGTCTCGTAGTCCCAAAAGTAAATATACAGGGGGATCGCCCGAGGTACCGCCTCGTAGTCCCAAAAGTAAATGTGTAGGGGATCTCTCGAGGTTCTGCCTTGTAGTCCCAAAAGTAAACACACAACTCGGAACCAATGGCAACAACAATTAAAAGTAATAAATCCTACAGCTTAAGACTAAATACGAATCCAAGAAAAATAGGAAATCAACTAATCATGCTGCATAGATTGCAAATAGGCATTTAAGACACGTACACATGCGATAGTAAGATAAACAGGATAACTACACATGCAGGGATAACTCATTAAAGACATAACAGGTTACTGCGCAATGTAAAACCGGATTTTTCAATAATTAGCCCGTATACTCACTCGTCACCTCGCGTACACGCCACTCACATATCATAGAAGTATCACAACAATACCAATTCCTAAGGGGATTTCCCCCACACAAGGTTAGGCATTACCTCGAGTCAAGCTCAATCAATAAACAAGAATGCCTTTTCCTCGATTTTCCGACTTTGAATGGCCCAAATCTAGAAAAAAAATTACATACTATAAATACAACTATAGTAAACTAATCTAATTAATGAAATCAAGACTTCAACAAGAATTTCAAAAATCGCCCCAAAATGTCGACTGGGGCCCACGTCTCGGAATCAGGTAAAAATCACACACATTCAACCACAAGTTCACTCGTACCAAAATTTCTCAAATCCGATTCCAAAATCTTAATCAAAACCAAAAAATTTGGTTGAAGAACTTCCCCACTTTTTCCCCAATTTTATCAACCCAAAACCTTAATTAAAAGATGAAATTAATGATAGATTAGTGGAATATAGCCATAAAGGAGTTAAGAATCATTACCCAATAGCTTCCTCTGAAAATCCCTCAAATTATCGCCTAAATCCGAACTCTCAAAGTCCCAAAGTGAAAAATGAGATCAAACCCTTGTAATTCCCCTTTTTCTGCCCAGTAATCTCGCTTCTGCAACGGATCCACTGCATCTGCAGTCCCGTGCCTGCGAAAAACCATTGCAGGTGCAAATATCACTTAAGTCCACAAAAGTCACTTCTGCGATCAAGGGCCGCACCTGAGCGCCCGCTTATGCGCTCCATCCTCTGCTCCTGCGAATCCGCATTTACGAAACTCTCACCCGCACCTACAGTCCCGGCTGGGAAGGCCCAGATTCACTTCTTCGGCTCAAAGGCCTCTTCTTGCGGCCCAAGGTGTGCAGGTGCGATTACACTAGGTGCAACAAACTTCAACCAATCCAACACAATTCCAAATGATCCGTTAATAATCCAAATCAACCTGAGGCCCCCGGGACCTCAACCAAGTATACCCACAAGTCCTAAAAAATTATACAAACTTAGTCGAGCCTTCAAATCACATCAAACAACGCTAAAACACGATCGCACTCCAATTCAAGCTACTTTGAAACTTCAAAATTCTACAACTGATGCCGAAACCTATAAAATCACGTCTGGTTGACCTCAAATTTTGCACACAAGTCATATTCTCCATTACAGACCTACTCCAACTTCCGGAATCGGAATCGGAATCCAACCCTGATATCAAAAAGGCCACTCCCGGTCAAACTTCCCAAAAATTCAACTTTCACCATTTCAAGACTAATTTAGCTACAGACCTCCAATTCACAATCCATACATGCTCTGAAGTCCAAAATCACCCAATGGAGCTAACGGGACAGAAGAAACTCCATTTCGGATTCGTCTTCACACAGTTCCAGCTATGGTCAAAATCCTAGAACTTAAGCTTCCGTTTTTACGGACTAAGTGTCCCGAAATCACTGCGAAACCAAAAATAAAACCTCCCGGCAAGTCACTTAAGATTAGAATGATACAGGGAAATCAATAAATAGAGGATCGGGGCTAATACTCTCAAAATGACTGGCCGGGTCGTTATATCCTCCCTCTCTTAAAACAATCATTCATCATCAAATGAGCATAGAGACATACCTGAAGTGGTGAAAATGTGAGGATAACGGCTGTGCATATCATGATCGGTCTTCCAAGTTGCCTCCTCGACCGGCTGTACCATCCACTAAAGCTTCACGGAAGAAATGTTCTTTGACCTCAGCTTTCGAACCTGCCTGTCCAAATATCCACCGGCTCCTCAACATAAGAAGAATTCTTGTTCAATTGGATTGAGCTGAAATCCAACACATGAGATGGATCACCGTGATACTTTTGGAGCATAGAAACATGAAATACCGGATGGACTCCTGCCAGGCTGGGAGGCAAGGCAGCTCATAAGCAACCTCCCCAACACGCCACAATACCTTAAACGGGCCAATAAACCTTAGGCTCAGCTTTCCCTTCTTCGCGAACCTCATAACACCCTTCATGCGTGACACCCGGAGCAGGACCCGCGCTCCAACCATGAATGCAACATCGGGAACCTTCCGATCCGCATAACTCTCCTCGATACTGAGTGACTGATGTCAGTGATGTGTATATATTTCGGGATGGATCTTCCCTGGGTCGTGTGAGCCATATACAGTATCGAGTAGTTGTGAGGTTATAATCATTATCTGGAGATGGATCTTCTCTATAGGGCTAGATTGGCCTTCCTCAGTACTAAGTGACTGCTGTCAGAGATGTATATATTCCGGGATGGATCTTCTGTGGGCCGTGTGAGCCATATACAGTACTAAGCGGACGAGTATTTGAGAGTGGGAGCACATTGTGCATTTCATACAGTTGATACATTGGCATGAAGAATAAGTTGAGTTGTATATCTTAAACTGTTCAGATTTGTATTTACCTTATCACTTTGAGCTGTCTATTTAACTGAAAGCATGCCTACGTTTCTGTACATCGATTCTATTATAATTGTTGAGGTGGAGTTCGTCACTGCCTATCAGTCCATAGTTTGGACTTGTTACTTACTGAGTCGGTGTACTCACGTTACCCCCTGCACCTTGTGTGCAGATCCAGGTATCTCAGGTCGCGGTAGCGGCTGTTGACTATTCCAGTCGCGAACTTTCATCGGAGATAGCGAGGTAGCTTCCTGGCGATCGTAGTCCCGCCTTTCTGCTTCCTTATCTTCCTTTTTGTGTATTTTGGTTATTCTCAGACTATGATGCCTTGTTATATTTTGTAAAAGTTGTAGTATTGGCGCATGACTTAGTGACACCCGATGCCGAGGTTTTATTTTTCGCGTTTTGGTTTTGTGTTTATCTCTTTTATTCAAAATTTCAGTTTGAAAAAGGCTATTGTCTAATATTTTTATGAAAAATCGAATGGTTTGAGAGTGTGTCGGTTTGCCTACTTCCATGATAGGTGCCATCACGGTCGGGATGCTTTTGGGTCGTGACAAGTTAGTATCAGAGCCAGGTTACAAAGGTCTCACAAGTCATAAGCAAGTTTAGTAGAGTCTTGCAGATAGGTGCGAAGACGTCTGTACTTATCTTTGAGAGGCTGCAGAACCCTTAGGAAAAACCTCACATTCTTGAATTCCTGTCGTGCGAATCCCTTAATTCAGCCTAAAGCGTAACTCTTTGAATTACTTCTATGTAATTGAATGCGCACGTGAGCGCTCGGTATCAGTTTTGCATCGACGGGTGGTGTTTTCCATGGATGAAATGCAAGGTGTGATTTTATCATGTTGATGATGGGCCAGTCTGGAGGGCTTGAGGCTAGGTTTTGTCGGTCTTGACTACTAATATTTTGATTTGTGTGAGCACGTGTATTTGGAACTTATATGTTTGTTTGTGTCCTTATTGGTCGGATTTTGTGACTGGATGACTATGTGGTGAGTATGATTTGATGTTGAGATGTGTTCATATTGTTTGAATGTGATAACAAGGGGTTGCTGGAATGTAGCAAGAACTATTGGGTGTTTGACTTCTGTCTTGAGTTGACATGTTGAGTTGTGGGTGTATTGAAGGACCTCTCAGGTAGTTTAGTTGTGGTGTGGAGTGGAGTGGATCTTCATGTTGTGTTATGATTTTTTGGTGATGTCTTTTGGGCTGACCAATGCCCCAGTATCTTTCATGCATTTGATGAACATTGTATTCCAACCGTATTTGGACTCCTTCGTCATTGTATTCATTGATGACATCCTGGTGTACTCACGTAGCCAATAGGAGCCTACTCAGCATTTGAGGATTGTATTACAGATATTGAGGGAGGATAAGACTTATGCAAAGTTCTCCAAGTGCAAATTTTGGCTCATTTCAGTAACATTCTTGGGACACGAGTGTCTAGTGAGGGTATTCGGGTGGTCAGACGAGTGTGGGGAGGCTTTCAGAAGCTCAAGACTTCTTTGCCCATAGCTCCAATGTTAATTTTGCCATCAGCTTTAGGTTCTTATACCGTGTATCGGGATGCCTCGAGGGTAGGCATTGATTGTGTTTTAATGCAGGAGGATAAAGTGATTGCGTAATAGCTATGATTTTTGGATGGGTATACAGGGATATAATTTTGAGGCTAAGCAGGCGGTGTTATCTCATGCGGGGTATCCTGAGGTTATGTGATCCTTATGTTGTTTTGTGGCAAGTTCTCTTTTACCAGTAAAAGCGAGATTTGCAAATGATCTGAGATAATAGATGGGTTGTGTTATATGAGCTTGTGAAGGATTTGGTTGAATCTCACTATGGTATTGTGGCGGTGATAGCGTATGGGCATTGTGATATATTATTTGTTTTGATCTATGGCTTTGAGCCAAATGGGGGAGTCTGCTTATGATAAGTTGGTTGCCCAATTATGTGTTGTATTGGTTTCAGTCTGAGGTATACTGGTGAATCAGCTATGACCTGCAGAGGTGGAGTTTGAGAATAACTCGAGTAATGGAAATTACTGGATACAGGTTGTATTATACTCTATGGGGATATGGGTCTTATTTAATGATTGAGTTGTTATTTGTAAAGGAAGTAGTGTGCGTGAAGTAGGAATTTTCTTTTTTGCCTAGGGGTATGGGTTACTCCCTAGGGTGTTGGTGTGCTAATAGGGACAGGTCATTCGATCTGTTTGATCAGTTCAATCGAGATTTGCAAAGAGTGGACGACTCTCAGGAATGGTTTTGATGGATTCAAAATTTATGTGTAACAATTGGGAATCTTCAGAACGTGTATTTAGCTAGAAATTGAGATTCACGTTGGATGGTGTCAAGACTTGTGGCATTTCTATATTATTTTGGATTTTACATTTCGGTATCAGAAAAGGGAGAGGATAGCTTAAACTCATAGAATGTCTCTTTAGAGTAGGTGTTTGAGGTGTGGTACTTTTGGGGTGCTTAAGAAAATATTCAGCGGCTTATGAGCCTAGGGCGATTTGGTTTTGTGCTAGGATCTCGTGTGGTGAGTTTTGGTTGAGGATTTTGGTATTATGGCAAGGAGAATGATTAATTTGGAGGTAATTCAGGAGGAACTCGGAGAAATAGGACATATTGGTAGTAGGTTTGATCAGCATGATAATGAGTAAGATCGGTTCTTTGGGTGCTTATGATATGGTAAGGATTCTACGTGTGATTCGTGGCAATGCTTTTAGGTTTTGGCGACCTGCATAGCTTGGTTGAGTTGGAGGGATACCTTCCTGATGTTTTGGTTAAGTGCAAGTGGATTTCAGAGAGTTCTTGATGGTCTCTACCATGGTTTGAGATGTATATTTCCGACTAGTGCGTGGGGCATGTGGCGTATTGTAACCCATAATAGAATCAAATGGAAAGTTCTTGGCTAGATGAGTACGTAGTTGCTTGTGACTTAGAGTAGATTATGAAGTTCTCATATTTATCATAGGATGGCAGGGTATATGCGGTATATTATGTATGATTGAGATTTGTATGTGTAAGGTCACGGTTCAGTTCTGGAAGGAAGGTCATAAATCTCTTAGGCAGCATGGACAATTTCAGATGACTAGGTAAATGATATTACTAACTGGTATGTCTTGGTAAGAGTATACATTTCAGAAGGGCGATGTGTTCGAGTTATGGATACTTCATTGGTATTGCGGCACCCTCTTGTTTGATCGACTGCTGGAGTTCAAATTTTGCTTTGTGGCACAGAAGAATTTTAGAGGTATTCCTTATGACCGTGTAATTAGAGAAGTGTGGGCATTCAGGCGGTGGAGTTGAGATCAGAGATGGTAATTTGTATGTTCTGTGGATTTGGAGACTAAGAGTTCTCGTGAGTAGATTGTTTCGTGGTGGTGGACTGTATAAATGTAGCTATGGTTAGCCAGTGGTTAGTATGTGTTGTGGTTCAATCATTGTATACTTTCAGAGGGTATTTAACGGTTGTGGGTAACCAGAGTTGATTTAGGGTTCATTGGTAGGCCCATATGGATGTGTGTTCTGCACCGAGTCGGATTTGTTGACTCCGAATTGCTATTGTTGAGGGATGTTCCATTCGATTGTTATTGAGATTATTCGTGTTCAGGAGTGATCTATGAGTTACCCTTCTGTTTTATGAGGAGTTATGAGTTGTTGGTTATATGCACATATGATGCGGTTCTATTGGAGCCTTATAGCGTAATTTGAGCAGGAAGAGTATTGGGTATTGCTTGGTGGATGACGTATTGGTTATGTTCTTTCGGGTTTTGTGTGGTGTTATGTCATTTTCTTCTCCGTGGTTATGGTAATACACTTTGGGTTTTTGATGTTGCATTTCTAATGGTTATGGATCTGATGACGTATTGGGGCCTTATATAATGTAGACCAGTGTTTGGATGGGGTCGCACGTTGTAGCGGAGTTATGTAGAGGTATGGTCCTTGGTGTCGGATTTGTGTGTTTTGGGTTCTAAGATGTGTTTTGGGATCTTAGCATGGTGTTGTGATGGTACTTGTTAAGTTGGCAGGACATACCTCTCATTTGAATCATTTTCTATGATTTGAGTATATTTGGGATGTTTCTATTGGGTGCACGAATTGCACAGGCTTGTGGCTCTGGGTAGTATGGGTGTGGCATATCTGTAGAGTAACTTGTATTTGATAAGATGAGGTCGTCAGAGCTAGAATGGATGTTATCGAATTTGATTGCGGTATATTTTAAAGGGGTGATGTCGTTGATCGGCTTAGAAATTGGCTATAGTTATTGTCGAAGGAGAGAGAGTTCCACAACTAGTTGATCTGATGAATGGTTATGAGTTGTTGCGTGTTTCTTTCATTGTTAGATATGAAGGTGTTAGAACAAGGCTCTGGTTGATGAGAGGTTATTACTAGCGTTTGGTTGTGTTGGGCAGCTGCTGTGATTGGAAATCATCATTGTGAGTGTTTGAGTTATGTGGTATATCAGGTGGTTTCATCTTGGGTCATGTCTATGACTGGATACAGCTTGTTCAGACTTATACAATGTGTGGACGCGAGATTCTGATCTTATAGAAAATTTCGGATGTGGAAATTTGGATTCTATGGCTTGGGCTAGGTTGGATTAAGAAATTTCAGTCATGTTGTGTTACTAGACCCATATGGTTTAGGGTGACGTGGGATCACCCCCCGGGTAGGTGCAAAGTGAGATTATACAGCGATTTGATGGTTTATGGAACAACTCTGGGACGTTCGAGGACGAATGTATGTTTAAGTGGGGGAGGATGTAACAACCCAACCGGTCGTTTTGAGTAATGTCACTTTGCTCGGTTGTTTGAGGTCATGACTAGCTCTGTATGATGTATTATGACTTATGTGAATCGTAGGTTTTAGTTTTCAGGTTATCCAGAATTGATTTGGGAGAATGGTCTCAGCTAGAAGCTTTATATTTGAAAGGTTTGACCAAGTTTTGACTTTTTAGTATTTGATCTCGGATGTGAATTATGATGGTTCTTTTAGCTCCACTAGGTGATTTTGGACTTGGGAGCGCGTCCGGAATGTGATTTGGAGGTCCGTGGTAGAATTAGGCATGAATTACGAAATTGGAAATTTGGCGATTTTCGGTCGGTAGTGGAAATTTTGATATCGGGGTTGGAATGGAATTCCGGAAGTTGGAGTAGGTTCATAGAGTCATTTGTGACGTGTGTGAAAAATTTGAGGTTATTCGGACGAGGTTTGATGGGTTTCAGCATCGTTTGCGGAAATTGGAAGTTTAGAAATTCTTAGGCTTGAATTCGAGGTTGATTTGACGTTTTGATGTTGTTTTGAGTGTTCCGATGGCTCGACTAAGTTCGTATATTGCTATGTGAATTTTTGGTGTTGTTGGTGGAGGTCCCGATTTCCTCAGGTGTGTTTCGGGTGGTTCACGGGATGATTTTTGGTGTTGAAGGAGTGTTGATTCTGCTGGTTTGGGAGTTGCTGGTGTTTTTCCGCACCTGCGGAGAAGGGAGCACAGGTGCGAGGTCCGCAGAAGCAGAAAGGGGCTCGCAGATGCAGGTGGGAGTGGTTTGGGCTGGATGCGCAGGTGAGAGTATTGGAGCACGCCTACGGGACCGCAGGTGCGAGATGTTGGCCGCATATGCAGATTTTGAGGAGTAAGTGGAATCCGCACCTATGATGGTTTTTCCGCAGGTGCGAAATCGCAGAAGCAGGTATTTTGACCGCACATGCGGTTTTGCTGGGCAGAGAGTTAAATTGAACCCTTCGCGAATTTTTGGTCATTTTTCACAATTTCAATTCGAATTTGGGAGTTGTTGGAGAGTTTTGAAGAGGAAATCAAGGGGGTTTACATTGAGGTAAGTTATTTGAGCCTAACACTCGTGATTATGATGATTTTCAGTTGTTTAAGCATGTAATTAGTAGAAATTAGGGATGAAATTGAGGGGATTAGGGCTTAATAATTGGAGAGTTTGATTTGGGGATTTGAGGGGTCATACGAGGTCGGATTTTGATAAATTTGATATGGTTGGAGTCGTGAGTGAATGGGCTTTCTAGGTTTGTAATTTTGATCGATTTCGAGACGTGGGCCCGGGGGCCGGGTTTGATCCAAATTCTGGATTTTTGGTCTAATTTGATAATTTTCATGTGGAATTCATCCCTTTAGCGTATGTTGATGATTGGTTAGATTCGGAGCATTTGGAGGCCGAGTCGAGCGGCAAGGGCGTCTTAGAGTAGGATTTTTGGCTTGATTGAGGTAAGTAACGCTTCCAAACTTGATTCTGAGGGTTCGAAACCCCGAGCTAAGTGTTATGTGATTAGTATTGAGGTGACGTACATCCCAGGTGATGGGCGTGCGGGCATGCACCCTGAGAGTTGTGGCCTGGTTCATTCCATGGCACCGCTTAGTGACTCTCTCTTGCTGATATCCGTGTTTCTATCATGTGATTAAGTGAATGTGCTGTAAATCATGCTAGATATCTTGTTAGGGCTTCACACCAATACTGTTGAGACCCAAGTGGTCCTTTTTTGCTGTCATCTCATTAGTTTCATTGATATTCATTACTCAGTCTTATTCATGCATAACATATCATGTCTCTGTCTCTGTTGTTATTTATTGGCACATCATATCATTGTTCTGGACTAGTTTTCATGGCATGGTGAGCCCGTGTGAGTGAGAGTGGAGAGTGATGACTGAGTGACGCCGAGATCCTGATTATGAGTGACAGTTATGGGATCAGGCTGCACGCCGCAGTGGTTATGTTCACGATTATGATAGTGGTTGGGTTGTAGGAGCCCCTCCGGAGTTTGTAACACACCCCCAGTGAGCGCAATTGATATTATTGAGGGATGGATCTTCCCTGGACATGGATCTTGTCCGAAGCATTTATATCGGGAGATGAATCTTCTCCGCAGGGCTGGAATGGACCTCCTCGGTGTTGAGTGACTTATGTCAGTGATGTGTATATATTCCGGGATGGATCTTCCCTGGGCCGTGTGATCCATATACAATACCGAGTAGTTGTGAGGTTATTATCATTATCTGGAGATGGATCTTCTCTATAGGGCTGTATTGGCCTTCCTCAATACTGAGTGACTGCTGTCAGAGATGTATATATTCCGGGATGGATCTTCCCTGGGCCGTGTGAGCCATATACAGTACTAAGCGGACGAGTATTTGAGAGTGGGAGCACATTGTGCATTTCATACAGTTGATGCATTGGCATGTAGAAGAAGTTGAGTTGTATATCTTAAACTGTTCAGATCTGTATTTACCTTATCACTTTGAGCTGTCTATCTAACTGAAAGCATGCCTATGTTTCTGTACATCGATTCAATTATAATTGTTGAGGTCGAGTTTGTCACTACCTATCAGTCCATAGTTTGGACTTGTTACTTACTGAGTTGGTGTACTCACGTTACCCCCTGCACCTTGTGTGCAGATCCAGGTATCTCAGGCCGCGGTAGCGGCTGTTGACTATTCCAGTCGCGAACTTTCATCGGAGATAGCGAGGTAGCTTCCTGGCGATCGCAGTCCCGCCTTTCTCCTTCCATTACTTCCTTTTTGTATTTTGGCTATTCTCAGACTACGATGTCTTGTTATATTTCAGAGCAGTTGTAGTATTGACTCATGACTTAGTGACACCCGATGCCGGGGTTTTATTTTCTGCGTTTTGGTTTTGAGTTATCTTTTTTATTCAAAATTTCAGTTTGAAAAAGGCTATTATCTAAATTTTTTTTATGAAAAATCGAATGGTTTGAGAGTGTGTCGGCTTGCCTAGTTTCACGATATGCGCCATCACGACCGGGTTGGTTTTGGGTCCTGACACTGAGTAACAGTCATACTGCGCTACTAGAGACGCTCGAACTGCCTGCGGTAATCCTCTATCAGTGTGATAGGGAGGAACTTCTCTAGAAATAGTTGAGAGAACGGGTCCCAAGTAAGAGCAGGAAACCCAGCTAGTCTGGTTGATACATAATTCTTCCACCACCTCTTGGCGGAACCCGTCATCTGAAACACAACAAAATCGACCCATTGGTCTCAAATATACCCATGTTCCGCAGCACCTCATGGCAGCGGTCAAGATAATCTTGTGGGTCCTCAGAAGGTGCACCACTAAAGTGAACTGGGAGAGCTTAGTAAACTTGTCCAATTTAAATAAGCCCTCAGAAGACATGGCGGGTCTA
The DNA here is from genome assembly GCA_005239505.1 of Nicotiana paniculata. Classification (NCBI taxonomy): domain Eukaryota; kingdom Viridiplantae; phylum Streptophyta; class Magnoliopsida; order Solanales; family Solanaceae; genus Nicotiana; species Nicotiana paniculata. The sequence goes on along the minus strand of MDKI01075142.1, from coordinate 14,506 downwards.
TCACCAGTCTGTACCACAACAACCGATTGAACTACCCCAGTTGGTTGGGCGGAGTCTGACACTGGGGAGCCATCTGCTCTGTATGTGAGTAGCGGGAGTTTGTTGTCACGACCCAAATTTTCCTCCGTTGGGTATCGTGATGGCACCTAGTCTTAGGTACTAGGTAAACCTAACATTTACCCTCAACAATAACAATAATAAAGGATTTTTTTTAAAACATTCGAAATAGAATTCTTGACAGAGTTTACAATTTCCCAAAACCCAATAAATACAAGTCATAAGCTCTACGAAATATTTCTATAAATCTAAGTACAACTGTCTAGAAATAAGTAAGTACAGTTGAATAGAAAAAAAACAGGAAGGTGACTCCGAAGCCTGCAAACGCAGTAGCAGGTTACCTTAAGTCTCCTCAGCAACGATCTCCGCAGCTACAACAACCATAACCTGAAGCTGCACACAAAAATATGCAGAAGTGTAGTATGAGCACACCACAGCGGTGCCCAGTAAGTATCAAGACTAACCTCGGTGAAGTAGTGATGAGGACTAGTCAAGAAACCACCGGTCTAATAAGTAAAAAGGCAAGATGTATAAATGACCGAACCAAAATATCTATCTAAAGATTTCTCAATGTAATTAACGATACGATCGAATAATACGGAAGAAAATTCAATAATCACGATCAACGGACAGCATAATAGAAATACGCAAAGAGAATGGAAAGGATGCAATCCAAATGGAAGAAACTACAACCCAACAAAAACACAAGCAACTCAGCATTACATCAATTTATTCACGTCAGGCCTTAGCCAATGAATCAATAAAACTGGTCAAACTTTCGAGTGGAAACCTTTAATTCGTGAGTTCATTTTGAAAACTTTAAAGATATAATCATTTCGGAATAGAGAAATTTCTTCTTTGAAACATACTTTCTCTGAATGTATATTTATATATTTTTATAACGAGAAATCTTTATAATATAGTCTCTTCAAATACAGGGTTTTCAAATACACTTTCCCAAATACTGCTCTTTCAAGTATCATCAAAATACGTGATGTTCAAAATATATTTTCCCAAGTACTGCTCTTTCAAATATCATCAAAATACGTGATGTTCAAAATATATTTTCCCAAGTACTGCTCTTTCAAGTATCATCAAAATACGTGATGTTCAAAATATATTTTCCCAAGTACTGCTCTTTCAAATATCATCATTTTGTAAGACAAATGTTTTTCAAATATACTTTCGAAAAGAAGTCCTTTATACATAACTTTTCCTTGAGATAATTTCTTTTCAGCTATACCTTTCAATATATATATTATATCTTTCGATTCAAGTCTCCTCAATCATAAAACTACCGGAACTCAGTTCACCACTCAGAATTTTTCAGGCAATACAGTACAGGGGGAAAACTCCCGGATCTCTGTCCGTAGTCCCAATTTAAATATGCGATGCAGTACAGGCGAAAAGCTCCCGGATCTCTGTCCGTAGTCCCAATTTAAATATGGGATGCAGTACAGGGGGAAAGCTCCCGGATCTCTGTCCGTAGTTCCAATTTAAATATGTGATGCAGTACAGGGGAAAAGCTCTCGGATCTCTGTCCGTAGTCCCAATTTAAATATGGGATGCAGTACAGGGGGAAAGCTCCCGGATCTCTGTCCGTAGTTCCAATTTAAATATGTGATGCAGTACAGGGGAAAAGCTCTCGGATCTCTGTCCGTAGTCCCAATTTAAACATGCAATGCAGCCACTGAGAAAAACAACCAGAATGCGACAGAACCAATATATATTGCCACAACCGGCACGAAAGCAAACAACGCAGAATACAAGGTGCGATGAGCAAATCAATACAAAGACTTAAATCACAAAAGTGATAACAACTCGCCCATAAGAAGTAGCCACTGAGAGAAATGCCAAGCACAAAGAGAGAACAGCATAACGAGGGGAAAACAAGACAAATATAGCAACGATTCTATACATTCAAGTTCGCAACCAAGAAACCAAATCATCCCGGCAAAGGAATCAACTATAACCAATCTCACTTAGACAATTAGCTTCACCGAATAAACTCAGTTTGAACAATGTCCAGTAAATAGGCAGCATATGAAGGAAGACATAGTATAACAGTAGGAAACAAAGTCTTCATCTAAGTCAACTAAGATCATATAAGAAACAAGGAATGCTAGGGAAGTACTTCTAACTTGAACAGGTGGAGATGATATTAGAAATCAGGAATTCAGGTATAACAAGTTCAATTCATATACGGGGAACATAAGGACCCAAACATCCCTAAAGGGCAATCTATTTGCAAATAAGTTCGAGTACACACTCGTCACCTCGCGTACACGGACTCCAATCAACATCGAAGACTCAATCCTAATGGGTAGTTCCCCCACACAAGGTTAGGCAAGATATTTACCTTGACTGCGCTAATCAACTCAATAACATGCGCTTGCCACGAGTACCCAACTCCCGGTGGCCCAAATCTAGACAATTTGATTGCATAAAGTAAATATCCTCACAAGGAAACAAAATAATTAATAAGTCCGAAGCTAATACGCGAAATTAGGAAATTCGCCCAAAAAGTTCCCCGGGCCCACATCTCGGAATCGGGTAAAAATTATATTTTTCGGACACCCATTCACTCACGAGTCTAAACATATGAAAATCTCTCAAATCGGAGGTCAAAAAACCAAGCAAAACTCAATAATTTCGTCTATGAAGTCTATCCTATTTTCTACCCAAAATTTTTCGAAATTAAAGGTTGGATTTAAGATTGGAATCATGGAAATTGATCTATAATGGATGGAAATCACTTACCCAAATTACCCAGGTGCAAAAGCCTCCAAAAATCGCCTCTCCCGAGCTCTCCAATTCGAAAATGGTGAAAATAACATAAACCCTTGGATTTGATATAATTGCCCAGAAATTCCGCACCTGCGCCCCTGGACCGCACCTGCGGTCCCGCACCTGCTGAAATACCATCACAAGTATGAAAACCCACTAAGAAGCCTGGGGTCGCACCTGCGGTCAAATGGCCGCACTCGCGGCTCCGCATCTGCGGAAAACACACTGCACCTGCAAGGATCTGGGGATTGGGCTAAATCCGCACCTGCGAGCTCCTCGCCGCACCTGCGTGTCCGCACCTGCGGAAGGTCCATCACAGGTGCGAGACACCAGAACCAGCAACAGTTCAGTTGTCTCTCAAGTGCTAATAACACCCGATGAGCATCCTAAACGTACCCGAGCCCCCCCCCCTCGGGACCCCGTCCAACCACACACACAAGTCATATAACCTAACAAGGACTTGCTCGACGTTTCAAACCACATAAAACAACACTAACACGAAGAATTAAACTAAAAGTCCATGAAAATTCTTCAAACTTCTATAAACATTAAGTTTTGCATTTAAGGTCCGAATCACGTCAAACTAAGTCCGTTTCTTACCAAATTTCACAGATAACACATATAAGTCATATTGAACCTATATCGGACTTCGGAACCATAATACGGGCCCGATATCAAAGGTTTCACCTCAAATTTCATTTTCAAAACCTTTATATTTTTCAGAAAACAATTTTCTTAAAAAATTCATTTCTCGGATTTGGGACCTCGGAATTAGATTCCGAGCATATGCCCAAGTCTCATATTTTCCTACGGACCCTCTGGGACCGTGAAATCATGGGTCTAGGTCTGTTTACCAAAAACGTTTACTGAAGTCAACTTTATTTAAATTTCTAATACAAAATTATCATTTTTATCAGTTTTTCACATAAAGGCTTCCCGGCTACACGCCCAGGCTGTGCACGCAAATTGAGGTGATATAGAAGGAGGTTTTCACGACCTCGGAACACAAAATTAGATAGAATATACAGGATGACCCTTTTGGGTCATCACAATCTCCCCCTATTAAACAAATGTTCGTCCTCGAACGTGTTAAGATTCACTTTGAACTCATTCAATTGATGATTGCGCATTTCCAACACACACCTGCGAGTGATCCCACGTCACCCCAACCTACATAAGCCTGATGACACCATCACGACTGCCATATAGCCTTCTCATCATCATCGATAAGCCTCATACCTCAATTCCTCACCTCCTACTCATTTCCAAAAAACCCGATTCTAAATCCATGTCCGGCATTAGCCTCAACCAGTTGCATCAACTCAGGTCTACGCCCATAAGGCACGGCCACACAACATAGCACATCACACATAGGCTCAATAGCACTTTTGATCACTATAACTGCCCGAAATCAACTCAACATTGGCAGTTAGTCCCACGTATGGAATAACTCTCTGTTTCCAAATCCCATAATACCGATACTGATGCAATAAACACGAAGACCTTATCAGTAGACACCCGAATCACCGAGTCACAGCTAACACCACCGAGCACACATCCCGCAAACTAAACTAAAGAAGCACATAATGAAATGACTGAGTAGGAAAGATAGAAGCATATATAAAGGTACTATCAAACCAGCCCATAGGCATAACTCTCTATCGATACTGACTTACCAAAAGCAATATAACAAAAGAGAAGCAAAGCATATGAACAAATCACAAGGATGCCATCCTGATAAAAATTCCACCGCGGTACTCAGCCCGGTCCAAACATATCAAATCACAAAGAATCACGAGGGTCTCGCCCTCAACTCTACGACACATGTCGAATATATATCATACCAATAGAGATCTCCCGCTAATTCGTCTCGGCTAAAACAATCATAGTGCTCACTTACTCACATCTTAATGGAGTATCAAATCACAGCTCGAAAACAAAATACTCAGGAGAATCACATAAAGCTTGCCACGAAGGACGACATGGACTCACTTCCAGCTTCACCACTAGCAAGGATGAATAAAACAATGATAGACATGGCTACTACTCATAGAATCTCCCAACAGGAGCAAGCACAAAAATAGAGTGCAATACATGAAACTCACTCATAAATGAGACAACAAATAATGGGAACTCGTCCTGACCAACAGGACTATAGTGAAATACAATGGTACCCCACTTTAGCACATCAAGCCATACCTGGGTGATGATATCTGATACGACAGCCTCTAGCCTACTATATGCAACACATCAACGGGTCGGGCCTCCCCCTCTTAGGCGCCTTCTATCCACCTGAACACCCTACTATAACTCCCCCACCTGAATCCTGGAACAATCTCTCACCCTGTGGCTAACATCTCCACACTGAAAACAATCTCTCTATCGACGTGGCTGTGGAAGACACACAATAGGGATCCTCTGAGACCCATGAGTATCTAAAACGCTCCCATGCAAAGCTTGTAATGCAACTGAACTGGTTGACCCAAGATTCTCTACCGTGCCTGAGACCCTCAATGAATCTACGGACTCGCCCTCTAACTGAAGAAACCAAATGAGGTATATATCTGGCCAACTCACTGAATCTGACGGCGTACTCCAATGGTGACATAGCGCCCTGAAGCAATTGCTCAAACTCTGTGCGCTGTACATCCCGACAGAACTGAGGTGCAACCTCCCTCAAAGCATCTCCGAAAACTGAATACATGTTAGTAAAGCCAACTCGGCCAGGCTACCCCAACTCATATGCCGCCACCACTGATCAATCCACTACTCTGGACCTGAGACATGACAAAAGTAATCCCGCTCGTCTCCAAAAGACCTGAAGTACGAATAATATGGTGACACTCCTCCACAAAACCATGGACATTACCCGCCGCCAATCCACTGAAAGATAGAAGGGTGGTACTTCCAGTACCTCTAAATCCCAAGGTGCTCTACCTCCGATGTTGCTGTCCTAACCACGGGCTGAACTGAAACCACATGCCGTGCTGCCATGACAACTGGAACTTGACTAATATGATCTCGCTGCTCTGGAGTGTAGACGGTGGGAGTCTGAACTCCTCCCCTGATCTGTGAAACAGCTGGTGCACTAGAATCAACCCTTCCTGAGCCGATGTACCAATTGTAATAAAAACTGCGCTCCGGTCTTCTGAAGTCCGAGTTAGCAACAGGCACCCCCAATACCTGTCCCATAACTAGGACTACTGGCGAATCCTCAACAGCTTCTCTGGTAGGCATCTTAACTGCGGCACGTGCTACTTGTTGGCCTCTATCTCAAACCCTTGCGACATTTGCTTCGGGGTAACATCATCCGGAACCGCCGCTCGTATCCTCACCATCGGTGAGAGAATGGAACGATAATTTCAAACTTCAAGATTAATGATATCGCACGATAGAAATGAAGGAAGTGAAATTGTCCTGATAGTTCCGTAGCCTCTCGAAGATAAGTACGGACGTCTCTATATCGATCCGCAAGACTCTACCAAACCCGCTTATGACTCGTAGCACCTATGAACCTAGAGCTCTGATACCAACTTGTCACGGCCCAAATTTCCATCTGTTGGGTATCGTGATGGCACCTAGTCTTAGGGACTAGGTAAGCCTAACATTTACACTAAACAACAACAATAATAAAGGATTTTTTAAAAAACTTTCGAAATACAATTCTTGACAGAGTTTACAATTTCCTAAAACCGGGTAAATACAAGTCATAAGTTCTACGAAATCTTTCTATCAAATCTAAGTACAGTTGTCTAGGAATAAGTAAGTACAGTTGAATAGAAAGAAAATAGGAAGGTGACTCCGAAGCCTACGAACGCAGCAGCAGGTTAACTTGAGTCTCCTCAGCAACGACCTCCGCAGCTACAACAACCATAACCTGAAGTTGCACACAAAAATATGCAGAAGTATAGTATGAGCACGCCACAGCGGTGCCCAGTAAGTATCAAGACTAACCTCGGTGAAGTAGTGACGAGGACTAGTCAAGACACCACCGGTCTAATAAGTAAAAAGGCAAGATGTATAAATGACCGAAAAAAAATAACTATCTAAAGATTTCTCAATGTAATTAACGATACGATCAAATGATACGGAACAAAATTCAATAATTACGATCAACAGACAGCATAATAGAAATACGCAAAGAGAATGGAAAGGATGCAATCCAAATGGAGGAAACTATAAACCAACAAAAACTCAAGAAACTCAGCATTACATCAATTTATTCACGTCAGACCTTAGCCAATGACTCAATAAAATTGGTCAAACTTTCGAGTGAAAACCTTTAAATCGTGAGTTCATTTTGAAGACTTCAAAGATATAATCATTTTGGAATAGAGAAATTTCTTCTTTGAAACATACTTTATCTGAATGTATATTTATATATTTTTATAACAGGAAATCTTTATAACATGGTCTCTTCAAATACGGGGTGGTCAAATACACTTTTTCAAATACTGCTCTTTCAAGTATTATCAAAATACATGATGTTCAAAATATATTTTCCCAAGTAATGCTCTTTCAAATATCATCAAAACACGTTATATTTTCCCAAGTACTGCTCTTTCAATCATCAAAATACGTGATGTTCAAAATATATTTTCCCAAGTACTGCTCTTTCAAATATCATCAAAATATGTGATGTTCAAAATATATTTTCCCAAGTACTGCTCTTTCAAATATCATCATTCTGCAAGACAAATGTTTTCAAATATACTTTCGAAAAGAAGTCTTTTATACATAACTTTTCCTCGAGATAATTGCTTTTGATCTATACCTTTCAATATATATATTTATATCTTTCGATTCAAATCTCCTCAATCATAAAACTACCGGAACTCAGTCCGCCACTCAGAATTTTTCATGCAATGCAGTACAGGGGGAAAGCTCCCGGGACTCTGTCCGTTGTCCCAATTTAAATATGCGATGCAGTATAGGGGGAAAGCTCTCGGATCTCTGTCTGTAGTCCCAATTTAAATATGCGATGCTGTACAGGGGGAAAGCTCCCGGATCTCTGTCTGTAGTCCCAATTTAATATGCGATGCAGTACAGGGGGAAAGCTCCCGGATCTCTGTCCGTAGTTCCAATTTAAATATGTGATGCAGTACAAGGGGAAAGCTCCCGGATCTCTGTCCGTAGTCCCAATTTAAATATGCGATGCAGCCACTGAGAAAAACAACCAGAATGCGACAGAACCAATATATATTGCCACAACCGGCGCGAAAGCAAACATGGCCGAATACAAGGTGCGATGAGAAAAATCAATACAAAGACTTAAATCACAAAAGTGGTAACAACTCGCTCATAAGAAGTAGCCACTGAGAGGAATGCCAAGCGCAAAGAGACAAAAACATAACAAGGGGAAAACAAGACAAATATAGCAACGATTCTATACATTCAAGTTCGCAACCAAGAAACCAAATTATCCCGGCAAGGGAATCAGCTATAACCAATCTCACTTAGACAATTAGCTTCACCGAATAAACTCAGTTTGAACAATGTCCAGTAAATAGGCAGCATATGAAGGAAGACATAGCATAACAGTAGGAAACAAAGTCTTCATTTAAGTCAATTAACATCATATAAGAAACAAGGAATGCTAAGCAAGTACTTCTAACTTGAACAGGAGGAGATGAGATTAGAAATCAGGAATTCAGATATAACAAGTTCAATTCATATACGGGGAACATAAGGACCCAAACATCCCTAACGGGCAATTTATTTGCAAATAAGTTCGAGTACACACTCGTCACCTCGCGTACACGGACTGCAATCAACGTAGAAAACTCAATCCTAAGGGGTAGTTCCCCCATACAAGGTTAGGCAAGATACTTACCTTGGCTACGCTAATCAACTCAATACCATGCTCTTGCCACGAGTACCCAACTCCGGGTGGCCCAAATCTAGACAATTCGATTGCATAGAGTAAATATCATCACAAGGAAATAAAATAATTAATAAGTCCGAAGCTAATACGCGAAATTAGGAAATTCACCCAAAAAGTTCTCGGGGCCCACGTATCGGAATCGGGTAAAAATTATATTTTCCAGACACGCATTCACTCACGAGTCTAAACATATGAAAATCTCTCAAATCGGAGGTCAAAAACCCAATCAAAACTCAATAATTTAGTCTATGAAGTTTATCCCATTTTCTACACAAAATTTTCGAATTAAAGGTTGGATTTAAGATTGGAATCATGGAAATTGATCTATAATGGATGGAAATCACTTACCCAAATTACCCAGGTGCAAAAGCCTCCAAAAATCGCCTCTCCCAAGCTCCCCAATTCGAAAATGGTGAAAATAACATAAACCCTCGGATCTGATATAATTGCCCAGAAATTCCGCACCTGAGCCCCTGGGACCGCACCTGCGGTCCCGTACTTGCGGAAATACCATCGCAGGTGTGAAAACCCACTAAGAAGTATGGGGCCGCACCTGTGATCAAATGGCCGCACCCGCGGCTCCGCATCTACAGAAAACACACCGCACCTGCGAGGATTGGGAGATTGGGCTTAGGTGTGACTTTCTTGATAAGGGAAAGAGAAGACGTCCCTCAAAGCCCCATTAACGCAAAACAAGTCGATTCCTACGTTTTTAAATTACCAGAAGCTCGTGTCAGCCATTCTTCCCCCATTAGACTTGTCAATCTTTTGCTCTTTTTCCTTCTCTCTTCCAATTCTCCCCCTCTACTTTATTTGACAGGGAAGTCTGCATCTGCGAGCTCCTCGCCGCACCTGTGTGTCCGCACCTGCGGAAGGTCCATCGCAGGTGCGAGACACCAGAACCAGCAATTGTTCAGCTGTCTCCCAAGTGCTAGTAACACCCGATGAGCATCCTAAACGTACCCGAGGCCCCCCTCGGGACCCCGTCCAACCACACACACAAGTCATATAACCTAACAAGGACTTGCTCGACGTTTCAAACCACATAAAACAACACTAACACGATGAATTAAACTAAAAGTCCATGAAAATTCTTCAAACTTCTATAAACATTAAGTTTTACATTTATGGTTCGAATCACGTCAAACTAAGTTCGTTTCTTACCAAATTTTACAGATAATACATATAAATCATATCAAACCTATACCGGGCTTCGAAACCATAATACGGGCCCGATATCACAGGTTTTACCTCAAATTTCATTTTCAATATCCTTTATATTTATCAGAAAATAATTTTCTTAAAAAGATTCAATTCTCAGACTTCGGACCTCGGAATTCGATTGCGGGCATACGCCCAAGTCCCATATTTTCCTACGGACCCTCCGGGACCGTCAAATCACCGGTCCGGGTCCGATTTTGTTTACCAAAACATTTACTGAAGTCAACTTTATTCAAATTTCTAATACAATATTATCATTTTTATCAGTTTTCCCATAAAGGCTTCCCGGCTACACGCCCGGATTGTGCATGCAAATCAAGGTGAGATAGAAGGAGGTTTTCACGACCTCGGAACACAGAATTAGATAAAATATACGGGATGACCGTCATAACATCTTTACTCCTCCCCCAGTCCGAGAGACGGCTGGTGCCACCGGGAAGTTACCGGTCTGAGCCACACTCTCCATAATGCCCACCAAACGAACGAGAGCGTCCTAAAGCACTAGGGTGGAGATGAATCCCTCCAGGACCTGAGTTGGCCCAACATGTACAGTCTAAGCTGGAACCTCCTCATCAAAATCCACCTGAGGCTCCACTGCTGGTGCTGGTGCTGCTGCTTGAGCTCTAGGCTGAGCTCTGCCTCTGCCTCTGGCGCGACCTCGGCCTCGTCCTATGCCCCTAGTAGGAGCTGCCACTGGGGGCTCTGGCTGCTGTCCAGGTGAAGATGCAGTACGTGTTCTCGCCATCTGCGTGAGAACAAGAGTAAAATAGTTTAATTATCAATGAGAGAATAAAATCGCATGACAGAGAAGAGTAGAAGTGAAATTTGTTCCTAAACTTCATAGCCTCTGGAAGATAAGTACAGACGTCTCCTTACCAATCCTCCATACTTTAATAAGCTTGCTCGTGACTCGTCAGACCTAGGCAACTTAGTGCTCTGATACTAACTTGTCACGACCCAAAATCCCCATCTTCTGGATCGTAATGGCCTCTAACATTTCACTTGCTAGGCAAGCCAACGTTAGAGAATCTTTACGCCAATTTTATTCAATTCAAATAAGTAGAACCAATTAAACCGAAATGAAACTAAAATGAAGTACGAAATGACATAAAAACCAATAATATCCAAGTACAACCCGGATCTAGAGTCACAAGTACACGAGCTTCTAGAGTCTCTACAAATAGGGTTTGAAATAAATACAACTGTCTCGAGTGAAAATAATAGTAAATAAGGAAAGTGGAAAGGGACTTCAAGGTCTGCGGACGCCATCAGATCTATCTCGAGTCTCCAAATTATAATCCGAACTGATGCACCTCACATACAGCTGGGACCAATACAAAAATTTGCACAAGAAGTGCAGAGTGTAGTATGAGTACAACCGACCCAATGTACTACGTAAGTCCAGCTAACCTCAACGAATAGTGACGAGGCTATGACAGGACACTCACAGAAAGAAACTTGTGCAGGCGGAAATATAAGAACAACATAACAACAAATAAAGAATAAACATGTACTATTGGGAGGGGACATGCAAAAAAAAGGGTACAAGATACGGTACTACAACATGTAATGACACATGAAACAGTAAATAAACCTTCAGCCAATGAAACGGATAACATAATGAATAAAAGTTTTGCACGGCATCACCCTTTGTGTTTTTACTCTCAATCTCACTGTAAAACAGTAACAATGGCACGGCATTACCCTTCGTGCTTTTACTCTCAATCTTTCCATAAAATGTTAACTATGGCATAGTATCACCCTTCATGCTTTTACTCTCAATTTTATCATGAAACGATAAATACGGCACGACATCACCCTTCGTGCTTTAACTCTCTTCCTCACTATGTATGTGTATATATATATATATATATATATATATATATATATATATATATATATATATATATATATATATATATATATATATATATATATATATATATATATAAAGTTTGGAATTAGAAAAGTGATGTGGCACCTCTTGTATGCAAGGAAACCTATTTATCTCTTTTCTTAATTTTATGCTCTTTTATCCTTATTTTCCATCTAAAAATATGCAGAAATTTAGGTTTACCGGATTTTCCCGTCATTAATTTTGTTTATTACTCCATTACTCTCCTGAAATCTCTCTAATTTCCTGGTATTGCTTCCGTTTCTTCTTCCTTAATTGAATTAATTCAACAAATATTTTAGTTTAGAAAGTAAAAAATGCTATACATTTAGCACAAAGAATTTATTTATTTTGATATTTTGTTGTCTTTTCTCACCTGTTTTGATGTGAGTGTTTAATTTTATTTTTGTATACAGAATGCGTGATGTTTTTCTCAACAAAATTTGTTTGCGTTATTTCTGCTTCCCATATTCAGAATACCTTGAAATATTGTACTTCAATTAGTAAGTATGTGAAAAATTAGCTCTGTGAATTTTTCATTTATGTGGACGAAGAATTAATATCACTTGGGGATCGTTTAATAGGGTCTATAAGAATAGTACAGAATAAGATGGATTAGTACGGTTTGTGTTAGTAATACATAGGATAATACTAAATAAATTATATAACAAAAGTTTTTTCATTAGTAATATATACGTTGAAAAAGTATATCAAACAGGGGATTAATAATACCAAAAGCTAATACCTTCAGTATTTTATCTAACGCTTCCTACCAAATAACCCGTTAGAGTCCCTTATCTCGATAGCCACGCAACACTGTAAGCTGAAGTATAAGGCTGCTTAACTAAACTTTTAAGAACTGGTTTGGAGAAGTGTGATAAAAACAAATTTCGGGTAGAATTAGAGATTTTTATAAATGGGGATTTAGACCTTAAATTGAAGTTGGATTTCAAAACAAATTACATAATCGGACTCGGGGATGAATGGATAATCGGGTTTTGGTCCGAATTTCGGGATTGAACCAAGTGGGCCCGAGGGTGACTTTTCTCTAATTCTACCCAATCCCCCAATTTTCACCATGAAAACACAAGATTTTTAGGTTGAAATCTTAGAAAATATAGTGAAAAATTGAAAGAAACTAGTTTATAATCACTTATCAATAATTTGGGGAAGAAGAGTTCTTTGAAAAATCACCTCTAGGGTTTCTAAGTTTGAAAATTTGAGAGAATGCATAAAAATTCCATCTAAGCCCTATTTTGATCAGTTGCAGATGTCGCATTTGCGACCTGGGTCTCGCAAATGCGAAGATCTTCACATTTATGCTTCCATCGCAAATGCGATGAATTGTTCGCAAACGCGAACTAGCTTGATCGCAGATGCGACCCATTGATCAAAAATGCGAAGTAGCCCCACATGTCCACCCCTCCCCCCCAGTCCCCATCGCAAATGTGAAGACCTAGTCGCAATTGCTCAACATGGTCTCTTCGCAAATGCGAACATTATGGTTGCAAATGCGAAACTGACAGGTTTGCTACCATATCGCAGATGCGAAGTCAGACCTCGCAAATGCGAGATTTGAGCCAGAAATTGAAGAACACCGTCTGAGTTTTTCTAAGTCCAAACCATTCTGTAGCCCATCCAAAACTCATTCGAGCCCTTGGAGCTCTAAACCAACTATGCACACAAGTCTTAAAATATCATACGAACTTGCTCGCGCGATCAAATCGTCAAAATAACACCTAGAACTACGACTTTAGCATCAAATCAAAGGAAATTTTCAAGAAAACTCATGAACTTCTAATTTTGCAACCAGACGTCTGAATCACGTCAAACCAACTCCGTTTCCCACCAAATTTAACAGACAAGTTATAAATATAGTACTGGACCTATATCAGGTTCCGAAACCAAAATACGGATCCGATATCAAAAAATTCAAATATTGGTGAAACGTTTCAAAGTCATTAAGTGTTTAACTTTCAAATTTCAACAAGGTGTGATAACTCGGGTTAGAGACTTCCGTATTCGAATTCGGGCATACACCCAAGTCGTAAATCACGATACGAACCCATCGGGACCTTCAAAACATGAATCCGGATCCGTTTGCTCAAAATATTGGCCGAAGTCAACTCAAATGGATTTTAAGGCAAAAATTTCATATTTTTCTCAGTTTTAACATAAAAGCTTTCCGAAAAACATCCGGACTGCGCACGCAAATTGAGTAAGGCTAAAATGAGGTATTTAAGGCTTCAAAGCGTATAATTAGGTTCTAAAACATAAGATGATATATCGGGTCATCAGAATTACAAAGTGGCTAATCTTTATCTTCTACTTCTCAGCACAAAATCCTTAAATTTCAAAGAACTGAAAATCGAAAAAATTCAAAAGTTCCGAGAAGAGAAGCTATGTAATCCACACACTGGGACGTTGTATCCATTATCCAATTGACCTTAAAATTTACACTTCCTTAATTCTTCAATTTACTCTACACCCTTGAAATAATGAGATTTTGGTCACCTTCCAATTTAGGTTTGAAAAATTTGCAAAAGTTTATATTCAGAAACGACAACTTGCAAACCTTTTTGTCTCTTTGCTTGTGATATAGAAAGAATTAGTGATAAGGAAAGAATTAGAGTTTAATTAGGAATGTGTAATATTTTCCTTAT
>ML344909.1:0-10457 GCA_005239505.1 Nicotiana paniculata | reverse complement strand
CGAGATCCGAAGATTCCAGTAGGTTCGTATGATGATTTCGGACTTGGGCGTGTGTTCGAAATGAGTTTTGGATGGCTCGGGAATGTTTCGGCGCCAAATAGTGAAATAAGAATTTTCTTAAGTTCAAATTGAGGTTTGGAACGTGTTTTTGTGTTATCGAGGTCCAAACGGAATTCCGAGACCGAAAATAGTTCTGTTATGTCATTTATGACTTGCTTGCAAAATTTGGTGTCATTCCGAGTAATATAGATAAGTTCGGCGCATTGTTAGCGAACTCAAAGAACTTGAAGTTCTTAAGTTTGATCCAATAGGTTGTGGGGTGTGATTTTTAGATTTAGCGCTGTTTCAGATGTTTCGAAGGCTCGAGATCAGAAGATAGCTTAATATATATAACGGTATCATGTTTGTTAAACTTATGGGGTGTAACATTCTATAGCGTCCATGAAGGACTAAAGTAATAGCTAATACCATGAGCCGCAGATCAGAAGATAGCTTAAGCCTACACGAAGGTTGATCGACGGGAAGAGGAAACTAAAGAGTTACATCAACTAAGTAAATCATGTTTCTAATTATTGGACCTAGAGAATTATGGAAATCGTGATCGAGAACATTGCAGGACTAGCCTTAATATCAGATGTACAAGAGAGATAGTACAACAACCATAGTCTATAACAGCTCTACGATAAAGCCAGTTACAAAAGTAACAACCTCATAAGAAGTCAGTATGAAGCTCCCAGCAGATTGTAGTATTATAATAAAGCTCCAAGTTGTGGATGTGAATCATACCTATGTGGAAAGGAGGTTATGAAAAAGATACAAGATGTGATGCGAGATTTTAAGGTAAGTAAGGTAAATGTGAACAACGTATGAGATACTCAAATGCAGAAGGCTGTGAATAGTCCATACTTTGGATAGAAGGTGTAACGAGTCGACCGGTCATTTTGTGTTCTAGGACCTCGTGCCCCTAAATGAGACTTCCCATAGTTTCTTTTACTGATTTATGACTTGCGGAGACGGGTGGTTCGAGGTTTGGAGGAGTTTGGAGTAGTATAGGAACACTTAGTTCCCTAAGTTAGACTTAAAGGTCAAGTTTGACTTCAGTCAACATTTTCAGTAAACGACCCCGAAATCGAGATCCGAAGATTCCAGTAGGTTCGTATGATGATTTCGGACTTGGGCGTGTGTTCGAAATGGGTTTTGGATGGCTCGGGAATGGATCGGCGCCAAATAGTGAAATAAGAATTTTCTTAAGTTCAAATTGAGGTTTGGAACGTGTTTTTGTGTTATCGAGGTCCAAACGGAATTCCGAGACCGAAAATAGTTCTGTTATGTCATTTATGACTTGCTTGCAAAATTTGGTGTCATTCCGAGTAATATAGATAAGTTCGGCGCATTGTTAGCGAACTCAAAGAACTTGAAGTTCTTAAGTTTGATCCAATAGGTTGTGGGGTGTGATTTTTAGATTTAGCGCTGTTTCAGATGTTTCGAAGGCTCGAGATCAGAAGATAGCTTAATATATATAACGGTATCATGTTTGTTAAACTTATGGGGTGTAACATTCTATAGCGTCCATGAAGGACTAAAGTAATAGCTAATACCATGAGCCGCAGATCAGAAGATAGCTTAAGCCTACACGAAGGTTGATCGACGGGAAGAGGAAACTAAAGAGTTACATCAACTAAGTAAATCATGTTTCTAATTATTGGACCTAGAGAATTATGGAAATCGTGATCGAGAACATTGCAGGACTAGCCTTAATATCAGATGTACAAGAGAGATAGTACAACAACCATAGTCTATAACAGCTCTACGATAAAGCCAGTTACAAAAGTAACAACCTCATAAGAAGTCAGTATGAAGCTCCCAGCAGATTGTAGTATTATAATAAAGCTCCAAGTTGTGGATGTGAATCATACCTATGTGGAAAGGAGGTTATGAAAAAGATACAAGATGTGATGCGAGATTTTAAGGTAAGTAAGGTAAATGTGAACAACGTATGAGATACTCAAATGCAGAAGGCTGTGAATAGTCCATACTTTGGATAGAAGGTGTAACGAGTCGACCGGTCATTTTGTGTTCTAGGACCTCGTGCCCCTAAATGAGACTTCCCATAGTTTCTTTTACTGATTTATGACTTGCGGAGACGGGTGGTTCGAGGTTTGGAGGAGTTTGGAGTAGTATAGGAACACTTAGTTCCCTAAGTTAGACTTAAAGGTCAAGTTTGACTTCAGTCAACATTTTCAGTAAACGACCCCGAAATCGAGATCCGAAGATTCCAGTAGGTTCGTATGATGATTTCGGACTTGGGCGTGTGTTCGAAATGGGTTTTGGATGGCTCGGGAATGGATCGGCGCCAAATAGTGAAATAAGAATTTTCTTAAGTTCAAATTGAGGTTTGGAACGTGTTTTTGTGTTATCGAGGTCCAAACGGAATTCCGAGACCGAAAATAGTTCTGTTATGTCATTTATGACTTGCTTGCAAAATTTGGTGTCATTCCGAGTAATATAGATAAGTTCGGCGCATTGTTAGCGAACTCAAAGAACTTGAAGTTCTTAAGTTTGATCCAATAGGTTGTGGGGTGTGATTTTTAGATTTAGCGCTGTTTCAGATGTTTCGAAGGCTCGAGCGAGTCCGTACTATGATTTGGGACTTATTGGTATATTTGAACGGGGTCTCGGGTGGGCCTAAATGACATTCGGGCATCGAGCGAGGGAAAAACCAGCCTAAAATGACTGCTGGTGCACCAGGTCTGGTGCGAATGCACCTGCGGAAGTCCAGTCGCAGGTGAGAGACCGCTTCTGCGGTCCCAGCGGTATGCCAGAGAGTTCATATGCCCACCAACCATTCAGGGTTCCTCCGGCGGGTATTCTGGTCATCAGGGGTCTTCCAGTCCTTATTTCAGTGCTATGCCAGAGAGTTCGTACCGTCCTCAGCTATTCAGGGTCCTCCAGGGCAGCATGCTATGGTGCTTAGAGGTTGTTATGAGTGCGTAGATACAGGCCATATTAAAAGTACTTGTCCCAAGCTTGCGGGTCAAGGCCGCGCAGCAGAGTCATCAGCCTATGATTTCAGCACTGGAAGTTCGACCACCCAGAGGTGGAGGACAGGTTGGTAGAGGTCATCCTAGAGGTGGAGGCCAGGCAGGGGGGAGCCCAGCTAGTTTCGGTTCATTCCGGTGGAGGCCAGTCGTCCAGTGCTCCAGCCAGATTCTATGCTATTCCGGCCAGATCAGATGCAGTTGCCTCAGACACCGTGTGACCACATGTATTATTTCAGTTTGCGGTAGGGGTGCATCGGTATTATTTGATCCAGGGTCCACTTATTCATATGTATCGGCCTTATTTTCTCATTCCCTGGATATTCCTCGTGAGTCCTTGGGTACTCCTATTTATGTGTCCACTCATGTGGGTGATTCTGTGGTTGTGGACCAGATTTAGCGGTCCTGTGTGGTTACATTCTATGGGTTCGAGTCCAGAGCAGACCTCCTGTTGCTTGATATGGTTGATTTTGAGGTTATCATGGGCATGGATTGGCTGTCTCCCTATCATGCCACTCTAGATTTCCATGCCAAGACTGTTACTCTATCCATGCCCGAGTTGCCGAGATTGGAGTGGAGAGGTTCCTCAGTTAGTCCTGCTAGTCGGGTTATTTCCTTCATAAAGGCTCAACTTATGGTCGAGAAAGGTTGCTTGGATTATCTTGCTTATCTGTGGGACACCACCGTCAGGTCTCCGACAATTGATTCAGTGCCAGTAGTCCGAGAGTTTGATGATGTATTCCCTTCAGACATTCCAGGCATGCCACTGGATCGTGACATTGATTTTTGAATTGACTTAGCTCCAAGAACTCATAGCATATCTATTCCCCCATACCGTATGGATCCGAAGGAATTGAAGGAACATCTTGAGGAGTTGTTAGCTAAGGGGTTTATCAGACCGAGCGTATCGCCTTGGGGGTGCTCCAGTGTTATTTGTGAAGAAGAAGGATGGGAATATGCGGATGTGTATTGACTACCGCTAGTTGAACAAGGTCACCATTAAGAACAAGTACCCATTGCCGCGTATTGATGATTTGTTTGACCAGTTGCAAGGTGCTCGGGTGTTTTCTAAGATTGACTTGAGATCGGGGTACCACCATCTGAAGATTCAGGACTCGAATGTTCCGAAGACTACCTTTTGTACGAGATATGGCCATTACGAGTTCCTGGTGATGTCCTTTGGCTTGACTAATGCCCCAGCAACATTTATGGACTTGATGAACAGAGTGTTCAGGCCTTATATTGATTCTTTTGTCATTGTCTTTATTGATGACATTCTGATTTACTCATGTAGCCTGGGAGAGCACGAGCAGCATCTTAGAGTTGTGCTCCAGACCTTACGAGAACAGAAGTTGTATGCTAAGTTCTCCAAGTGCGAGTTTTGTTTAGATTGCATGGCCTTCTTGGGTCATGTGGTATCCGGAGAAGGTATCAAGGTTGATCCTAAGAATATTGAGGCAGTTCAGAGTTGGCTACGTCGTACTTCGGCTACAGAGATCAGGAGCTTCTTGGGTCTAGCGGGTTATTATCGCCGATTTGTGGAGGGTTTTTTATCCATTGAAGCTCCTCTAACTAGATTTACCTAGAAGAATTCCCCATTTCGATGGTCCGACGAGTGTGAGGCGAGCTTTCAGAAGCTCAAGACAGCATTGACCTCAGCACCAGTTCTAGTGTTGCCTTCCGGTTCTGGGATATATACGGTTTATTGTGACGCTTCATGCGTTGGTTTGGGTTGTGTGTTGATGCAGGAGGGGAAAGTTATTGCATATGCTTCACGGTAGCTGAAGGTTCATGAGAAGAATTACCCTGTGCACGATCTGGAGTTGGCGGCGATTGTTCATGCTCTTAAGATTTTGACACATTACTTGTAAGGGGTGCTAGTGAGGTTTATACAGATCACCGCAGTCTACAACACTTGTTCAACAGAGGGATCTTAATTTGAGACAACGCATGTGGCTTGAGTTGCTGAAGAATTATGACATCACCATTATTTATCATTCAGGCAAAGCGAACGTGGTAGCGGATGCCTTATGCAGGAAGGAAGAAAGTATGGGTAGTTTGGCTTTCATTTCATAAGAGGAAAGACCTGTAGCTTTGGACATTCAATCCTTGGACAATCGCCTGGTGAGGTTGGACCTTTCCGAGCCCAGCCGGGTTCTTGCATGTGTGATGGCCTAGTCTTCATTATTGGGGGAGATCAAGACTCGGCAGTATGATGATCCACATTTGGTGGCTCTCTAGGATATAGTGGTACAGGGTGGTGCCAAGGAGGTTTCTATTGGCGAGGATGGTGTTCTGAGACTTCAAGGTCGCTTATGTGTCCCCAATGTTGATGGCCTGAGGGAGAGGATTCTAGAGGAGGCTCATAGTTCTCGGTATTCTATTCATCCTGGTGCTACGAAGATGTATCGCGACTTGAGGCAGCATTTCTGGTGGAGACGGATGAAGAAAGACATAGTGGAGTATGTAGCGAGGTGCTTAAATTGCCAGCAGGTTAAGTATGAGCATCAAGGCCAGGAGGCCTATTTCAGCGGATGCCTATACTCGAGTGGAAATAGGAGCGCGTCACTACGGACTTCGTAGTTGGATTGCCTCGGACCTTGCGGAAGGTTGATGCCATTTGGGTCATTGTGGAAGGTTGACCAAGTCAGCATATTTCATTCCAGTAGCTACTACTTATACTTCTGAGAGGTTGGCCTAGATCTACATTCGGGAGATTGTTTGGTTGCACGGTGTGCCTGTGTCCATTATATCAGACCGAGGTCCTCCGTTCACCTCGTATTTCTGGAGAGCCGTACAAAGTGAGTTAGGCACCCGGGTAGAACTTAGCACAGCATTCCACCCTCAGACCGACGGGCAGTGGGAGCAGACAATTCAGATATTGGAGGACATGCTCAGAGCATGTGTGATTGACTTTGGAGGGCAGTGGGACCTTTTCTTACCTATGACCGAGTTTGCTTATAATAATATTTACCAGTCCAGCATTGAGATGGCTCCATTTGAGGCCTTGTACGGTCGGCGATGTCGTTCTCCCATTGGGTGGTTTGAGCCTGGCGAGGCTAAGCTATATGGCACCGATCTGGTGAAGGATGCTTTGGAGAAGGTGAAGTTGATTCAGGAGAGACTTCTCACAGCTCAGTCCAGAAAGAAGAGTTACGCGGATCAGAAGGCGCGTGATGTATCATTTATGGAGGGCGAGAAAGTTTTGTTGAAGGTCTCGCCGATGAAGGGTATTATGAGGTTTGGGAAGAAGGGCAAGCTGAGCCCGAGGTTTATAGGCCCATTTGAGGTGTTGAGATGAGTTAGGGAGGTTGCTTATGAGCTTGCTTTACCTCCCAGTTTATCAGGGGTTCATCCAGTCTTTCATGTGTCCATGCTCCAGAGGTATCACGCCGACTTCTCTCACGTGGTAGATTTCAGTACCATTCAGCTAGATGAGAGGTTGGGTTATGAGGAGGAGCCAATTGCTATCATTGACTGGCAGGATCACCAGTTGAGGTCCAAGAGGGTTTCCTCCATAAAGGCCCAGTGGAGGGGCCAACCAGTCGAGGAGGATACTTGGGAGTCCGAGGAGGACATGCGGAGAAGATATCCACACTTACTCAGCACTCCAGGTATGATTCTAGACCCGCTCGAGGACGAACATTTTTTTAAGAGGTGGAGAATGTAACGACCCGACCGGTCGTTTTGTGTTCTAGGACCCCGTGCCCCAAAATGATACTTTCCGTAGTTGCTTTTACTGATTTATGACTTGCGGGGACAAGTGGTTCGAGGTTTGGAGGAGTTTGGAGTAGTATAGGAACACTTAGTTCCCTAAGTTGGCCTTAAAGGCCAAGTTTGACTTCATTCAACATTTTCAGTAAACGACCCCGGAATCGAGATCCGAAGATTCAAGTAGGTTCATATGATGATTTCGGACTTGGGGGTGTGTTCGGAAAAGGTATTGAGTGACCCGGGAACATTTCGGTGCCAAATAGTGAAATAAGAATTTCCTTAAGTTCAAATTGAGGTTTGGAACGTGTTTTTGTGTTATTCATGCGTGGCTAGAATTCATGGTTTTAAGCATTATGTACCTTACATTTTATGTGAGTTTGTGATAAAATAACACGTCATATGTGCATAATGGAGTCTATTTCATGTGTAGGTGAATTGGAGATGGAAGCCGAGCTAAATGGATGCATAAACGTCAAAAATACGCTCAAGAGTCGAAAAGGAGTGACCCAGGCTATAGCCGGGAAATTGGGGCTTAAAGCCAGGCCTGCCCAGGCTATAGCTGGGTGTTAGAGCCCAAACGCCAGGCCTGCCCAGACTATAGCGGGGCGTTTGGGGCATAACGCCTGGGGTCCCTAGTATGTTCAATTTTGAGTTTTGAAGGTTTTAAGTGTTTCCCGATTTGAATAGAAGTCTCCTACACGTTTAGGGTTTGTCCCAAACATATAAATAGACCCAACAACACAACTTTGAAGGGAGGGGATGCCTTTTTTGGAGAGAAGATACACACGGGATCATTAGGAAGCAGAGGATTTCTCAGTTTTCTTTATCTTAATCTAGTATTTTCAATTTATGCAAAACTTATGCAATTGTTTGATTCTAGCATGAGTGGCCAAACACCCATTGTTCTGGGGTTGTGGTTTAGCCATGAATATTATTATTCGACATTAATTTAACTTTGATTATAGTTCACTCAATATATGGTTGTTTCTTCAATTCTGCGTTTAATTGCTTAATTGTCTGGCCAACAGTTAGATTCTATATACTATCTATGTTATGCTTGGGAAAGCCGTATAAAGATTAGAGAATAATTGAAGAGAGCGAGATCTTAACCCTTCAGGGGAGCGAATTTTTTGTTAGGATAGGAATATACCTAGTCACCGTGCTTAATTAAACATCGTAATCTTAGTGCGTTCTAATAGATTAATTTCATAGGAATATAGGCGTTAATCTATTTAGAATAGGCGAGTAGTACTTCGGGAGAAGGCTACGAGAGCAATTATCGATTAATTAGCAACCATGAGTGAATTATATGAAAGGGAGAGTTAATTAGAATGCAATACGAGTGGTGAATTGATCAACCCTGGAATATTCGTCTCTACTGAATACCCACAACAATACTCTTGTTACTCGATAATTAGTTATTTCGTAGAATCGTAGTATAAACTAGTTACATTCCTAGATTTTGTTTTGGCTCGATTAAATAACAATTAGAGTGATTCAACAAGTAGTTTACGCAAGTCCATGTGGGTTCGACATTCGATTTAACATTATATTACTTGCTATGACCACGTATACTTGCGTGTGCATTTGGAACCAACAAGTTTTTGGCGTCGTTGCCGGGGACTTGAATATAGACTGCCTTTTAGTTGCTTGCTTTAATTGTTTATTTCATTGAGTCTACGTCACATGATTTTTGCTCTAATATCAGGAACTTAGAGTGAATGCGTAGGGTCAGAAGCCAGGATAGACTTGACGGCTTTGACCCCGAACCTGAGAGATCATTTCACAGGAGATTGCGAGAAGCAAGAGATACAGACAATATTCAGGACTTCATCCGATTTCCTATGAACATGGCTGTTCAGGAGGTGGAAATGCCCAATGTTGCTAATGTCACCTGTAGCATCATGAAGCCCAGAATCGCTGGGCACTTTGAGCTGAAACAAAGCATGATCCAACTACTTTATGCAAACAGGCAGTTTTTGGGTCTTCCACACGAGGATCCACAACAACTCATTATGAACTTCTTGGAGATTAGTGATACTTATATCACTAACGGGGTCACGCCAGATTATGTGAGGCTCACGCTTTTCACATTCTCTATATTGGGCGAAGCAAAGAGATGGCTGAAGGAAGAACCAGCTAATTCCATTACAACATGGAACGATTTGGCGAGAAAATTTCTGGTAAGGTTCTTCCCTTCAGGAAAGACTACAAAGATCAGGAGCGAGATAGTCTCCTTTAGACAGAAAACAGGTGAATCGTTATATTCAGCATGGGAAAAGTTCAAGGGGCTACTCAAAGACTGCCTTCATCACAATCAGACAAACAAGGTGTTAGTTCACACTTTCATTGAGGGCCTCCATCCGCAAACAGAAATTGTGGTAGATGCAGCAGCCGGAGGTCAGGTGTTGGAGAAGAATTATGATGAAATATTTGCATTACTGAATAAATTCTCCAAAAGCAATCCAGACTGGCAAGGGGAGAAGGGGAGAAATGTGGTTCAAAAGTCACCAGGGGTTCTTGAAATAGATGTTGTCTCAGCATTATCAGCTCACATCTCTGCGTTGACTAAACAAGTCAATCAGATGAACCTGATCATTGACAAGCAACAGGCCCAGCCAGTGCAACCAGTTCAACAGATTCAAGTATTTTGTGAAGTTTGTGGAGAGGGTCACATGAGAAATCTATGCCCAGCAAATCCAGAGTCTGTATATTTTGTGGGTAATGTAAATTGAGGCCAAACAAATCAGTATGGGGACACCTACAATCCCAACTGGAGGAACCACCCAAATTTCTCTTGGGGTGGTAATCAAGGCAATCACAATCAATATCGGCCTCAAGCACCTCAACAACAATACAGACCACCTCAGGCTGAACAATCATCTAGCTTTGAGGAGATTATGAAGAGAATGATGAATGACCAAATTGCTTTCAATCAGAAAATAATGGCTGATCACCAGGCCCAAGCAGCAACAATGAGAAACTTGGAACGTCAATTGGGGCAACTTGCCAGTTCCCAAAATACCAGACCAGCAGGAGCTCTTCCTAGTGATACTGAGCCTAATCCTAAGGCTCAAGTCAATGAAATTACCTTGAGAAATGGAATAATAATAGAAGAAGCTCCAAAAACAAAGAAGAATACAGCTCATCCTGGAGGAGAATTAGTTCCCAAGCCAGTTGAGGGGAATGAGAAAGATGATAAAGGACCCGAGCCAGTAATTGAAACAAGGCCACCACCTCCGTTTCCACTAAGACTGCAGAGGCAAAAAGATGATGCTAAGTACAAGAGATTCCTAGATATGTTGAGCCAAGTGAGTGTGACTTTGCCTTTGGTGGAGATTTTGCAAGAAGTGCCTAAGTATGCGAGGTATCTCAGAGATACTGTGGCAAATAAATGAAGACATGCAGAGTTCGAAACAATTGCACTTACTGAAGAGTGTAGTGCCNTTTGTTCAAGAAACTCGGATTGGGGGTTCTTAGACTTACCACAATCACCTTACAGTTAGCAGATAGGTCGCTAATTATGCCGGAAGGAATTATTGAAGATGTCCTAGTTCGAGTGGGAAAGTTTATTCTTCCCGCTGATTTTATTATGCTTGATTACGAGGCAGATGAAGAAGTGCCCATTATTTTGGGGCGACAATTCTTAGCTACTGGTGGAGAAATTATTGATGTGAGGGAAGGGAAGTTAAAAATGAGAGTTGA
>ML344907.1:0-25406 GCA_005239505.1 Nicotiana paniculata | reverse complement strand
TATATATATATATATATATCAAACGTTGTATTTTTAATATTCAACGATGCATCTAAGTAAGTTATTAGTCGATCAATCAATTTACAAATAGATATATTTGATGATAAATTATATATACTAATTAGGATATTCACAAATCTATCCATAAAAGAACCAGACCAATTGATTCATCGAATTATAACTTACTTAGATGCATCGTTGAATATTAAAAATAAAATGTTTGACCTATATCTAATAATAATAAAAATAAAATGGCTCCGACCTATATCGATTAATCTATGTCATGCATTATTAGTGATGAATGAATGGAAAATAAGAGAATTAATACTAGGAACACAGGGTCGGATTTTTTTAGGGCTAGATCACTAGTGAAGATCCTAATTAGAATATATAATTTATCATCAAATATATCCATTTGTAAATTGATTCATCGACTTATAACATACTTAGATGCATCGTTGAATATTAAAAACAAAACGTTTGACCTATAGCTATTAATAGTAAAAATAAAACGTCTCGACCTATATCGATTAATCTATATCATGTATTATTAGTGATGAATGAATGGAAAATAGAAGAATTAATACTAGGAACACAGGTCTTTTAGCGATATATCACTTGTGAAGATCCTAATTAGTATATATAATTTATCATCAAATATATTTATTTGTAAATTGATTCATCGACTTATCACTTATTTAGATGCATCGATGAATATTAAAAACAAAACTTTTTGACCTATATCGATTAATATAAAAAACAAAACGTATCGACCTAAAATAAAATAATATTACATTGGCTTATCAATTGATAAATTATTTGTACGTAGTAATGTATAAGATTGATCATCAATTACAATATAGTGTATGTGTGTTTGTGTGAAATACTCGTATACTTAAATATAACCTAGAAAATTTACTTAGATAGATGCTATTATAATCTATTAAAAGTAATTACCTAGTTAATATAATTTTGTGTAAAGATTATGCTTATAGTTTCTAATTATTTATAATAAATGTTTATAGTTAATAATATTTATTTTATAGCTTATAATATTTTAAGAAATAAAAAAACAATTTATTTTATTTTAAAACAGTAACCGACCAACGTTGGTCGGTATTTGGTCAAACGGTCAACACTTAGTGAACCGACAAAAATATCGTCCAACATTGGTCGGTAAATCTGAAAATAGACTTGAAATATATGGGATTCCCCCCATTTTTCATATCTCTCTTCTCAAAATTCCTTAAACTCCCACTCAATACCTTCCCCTCTCCCTCTCTATTTCCCTCACACGAATCCCATTCCCCACCCCCGTCGCCGCCGCCCAGCTGCCATCGCTTCGTCGCCGCTGCCGCTGCCACTGCCACTGTCGCGTCTCTCCTTCTCCACCTCCTAAAAATTCTAGGTTTGAATCACAAACTTATATCTTTTGTGGATAAATCTAATATGTTGTTTATTAGCTATGAATTAGTTTTAATTGATTATTTAACATTGTATTTTATAGTCTAGGGTTTAGGTCTTGTTTTAATTGAATTGATTACATATGGTATAATTGAATGTTTGATTTTATATTGTCTTGAATAGTTTAGTTAGAATTAAATTATTAACTTTTTATTGTTTTGAATAGTTTAGTTAGAATCTAGGGTTTAGGATTTGTTCTTGTGAATCGAACTTTTAGGGTATGGGTTGAATTTTTAGGATATAATCCTAACTTTTAGTTTATGTTTAAACTCGTAGGATATGAATTGAACTTTTAGTTTTTAGGTTTTGTTCTTATGAATTGAACTTTTAATATATGAATTAAACTTGTAGGATATAAATTGAACCTTTTGGGTATGAGTTGAATTTTTAGGATATAAATTGAACTTTTAGTTTATGTTTAAACTCGTAAAATATAATCCTAACTTTTAGTTTATGTTTAAACTCATAGGATATGAATTGAACTTTCAGTTTTTAGGTTTTGTTCTTGTGAATTTAACTTTTAAGATATGAATTGAACTTGTAGGATATAAATTGAACCTTTTGGGTATGATTTGAATTTTTAGGATATAAATTGAACTTGTAGTTTATGTTTAAACTCGTAAGATATAATCCTGACTTTTAGTTTATGTTTAAACTCGTAGGATATGAATTGAACTTTTAGTTTTTAGGTTTTTTTTTTGTGAATTGAACTTTTAAGATATGAATTGAACTTGTAGGATATAAGTTGAACCTTTTGTGTATGAGTTGAATTTTTAGGATATAAATTGAACTTTTAGTTTATGTTTAAACTCGTAGGATATGAATTGAACTTGTAGGATATAAGTTGAACCTTTTGTGTATGAGTTGAATTTTTAGGATATAAATTGAACTTTTAGTTTATGTTTAAACTCGTAAGATATAAATTGAATTTTTACTTTATGTTTAAACTCGTAAGATATAAATTGAACTTTTACTTTATGTTCAAACTCGTAAGATATAAATTGAACTTTTACTTTATATTTAATATAATTTAGTTTTTGGTGTAATTAGAAAAAAATAATTATCTTGAATTAACTAAAAAAGATTTAATTAATTTATAATTGTAGAATAAATTAATTTGTTCTTGTTTTATTTGTATAGATGGAACATAGTACTTGGATGTACAATAGGAATTACTTTAATCGGCGGGGATTGCGGGAGAATTTTGTAGAAGGGGTTGATGACTTTATTAGACATGCAATGTCACTTCCACCATACCAAAGTGAAGGAGTAATTAGGTGCCCGTGTGACAAATGCGATTGTGTGAAGTTTAAAAAACCGGAGGAAGTTAAGCTTC
The DNA here is from genome assembly GCA_005239505.1 of Nicotiana paniculata. Taxonomy (NCBI): domain Eukaryota; kingdom Viridiplantae; phylum Streptophyta; class Magnoliopsida; order Solanales; family Solanaceae; genus Nicotiana; species Nicotiana paniculata. The sequence goes on along the minus strand of ML344907.1, from coordinate 22,606 downwards.
ATCTTTATAGGAGGGGGTTTATAGAGAATTACATTGTGTGGAATATCATGGAGAGATCGATGGTAGCCATGGCATATTTCATAACATGGTTGTTGGTGAAATTAGTAGGTCGGTGGAGAATATAAATCTTGATTCTAGAATTTAGGATATAGTTGCAGATGCTTTTGGGATGCACTTCGGCGGTGAGCCCAATGAAAAACAAACTCCTAATGATGACGCAAAATGTTTTTATGAACAATTAGAGGAAGCTAGTCGTCCACTACGTGACAGAAGTCCGCACTGTGAGTTGTCTATTGCAGTTATATTACTAAGTATCAAATCCGATTGGAATATTTCTCAAGCAGCCATGGACTCTTTCATCGACTTTATGAGTGAACTAGTTGACCCTAATATCAACTTACCTGTTGATTTCTATAATGCAAAGAGATTGGTTTCTAAGTTAGGACTTTCGTCAATGAGAATTGATTGTTGTGAAGGTGGTTGCATGTTATATTATAAAGATGATGCAACCTTAGGCAGTTGTAAATTTTGCGAAAAGCCTCGTTTCAAGAGGCTTTCCTACGGGAATATGGTCGTTGTCAAGGCGATGCATTATTTACCTCTTATACCTAGGTTAAAGAGGTTATATGCGTCGATGAGTTCCGCTCCTCATATGACATGGCACTTTGAAAATAGAAGACCACCTGGTGTTATGTGTCATCCTTTAGATGGAGAAGCTTAGAAGCACTTTGGTAGGACATATCCAGATTTTCCTAGTGAACCAAGGAACATTCGGTTAGGTTTGTGTGCGGATGGCTTCACGCCTTTTTCTATACATGCGACACCATATTCATGCTGGCCTATCTTTCTTACACCTTATAATCTACCACCTGAGTTGTGTTTGACTAGTCCATATATATTCTTAAATTATATTATCCCCGGTCCACGTAATCGGAAAAGTTTGATTGACGTATATTTGAAACCTTTTATTGATGAGCTAAAAGAGTTGTGGTATGATGATGTTGAAACATATGACATATCAACCAAGCAGAATTTCAGTTTGCGTGCTAACTTAATGTGGACTATTAACGATTTTTCTGCGTATGGAATGTTGTCTTAGTGGATGACTGCTAGAAGCTAGCTTGTCCTTACTGTATGGAAAATGGTAAAGTGTTCACTTTGAAACATGGCCGAAAGAAATCATGGTTTGATTGTCATATCCAATTCTTGCCTCATGATCATGAGTTTAGAAGGATGAAAAATGCATTCAAAAAGAATAAAATGGAATATGATTCTCCACCTCCGATACTTCCAGGTGAGGAAATTTGGGAGAGGGTCCAGAACTTCAGTAAAGTTACTGAGGCTTCACCTTATAGATTCATCGGATATTGTGTTACTCATAATTGGACGAAACAGAGTATATTCTGGGAGTTTCCTTATTGGAAGGATAATATTCTCCGTCACAACCTTGATGTCATGAATATTGAGAAGAATTATTTTGACAATTTGTTCAACACAGTGATGGATGTTAAAGGTAAGACAAAGGCTAACACGAAGGCTAGAATGGACTTACAAGAATATTGCAGGCGGCCTGAATTATACTTGCAGACAACAAAACATGGTAAGGTGTTCAATCCCAAAGCAAGTTACACATTTACTTTGGAGGAAAGACGATAAGTTTGTGATTGGGTTACGAAATTGAAGATGCCTGACGGTTATACGTCGAATCTTGGAGAAAAAGTAGACATGGAGGTAGGGAAGTTGAGCCATTTGAAAAGTCATGACTGCCATCTTTTCATGGTTACGTTAGTGCCTATTGCATTTTGTGGTTTTCCTGAAAGAATTTGGAAACCCATCACAGAGATTAGTTTGTTTTCAAAAAAGACTTGTGTTCTACCACATTAAACAAAGAAAACCTACTTCGGATGGATCAGAACATCCGTGTAACTTCTAGTAAGATGGAAAAAATATTTCCATGTGGTTTTTTTTATGTGATGGAACACTTTCCAATCCACCTTGTACACGAGGCACGACTTGGAGGGCTTGTTCAATGCAGATGGATGTATCCCTTTGAGAGGTAATATTATAAGTTTGATGTAATTTTCTATTTTATTGGAATGTTCTTGGCTAACATGACATTATGTAGGACAATTGGAAAATGCAAACAATTGGTTAAGTAGAGGAATAGGATTGAAGTATCTATATGTGAAGCTTATCTTGCAAAGGAAACTGCACATTTTTGTTCTTATTATTTTGAGAGTAACGTGCCATGTTCTAGGAATAGGCCCAATAGGCACATGGTCGAATGTGTGAATGATCCATCATATCCACCAATGTCCATATTCAATCAACCAGGACAATGTTCTAAGGATGTTAGAAAGAGAAGTTTGAGTGATATGGAGTACAAGTCAGCTACACTTCATGTGTTGCTAAATTGTCCCGAAGTTGTACCATTTCTCAAGTAAGTATTGATTTATTAGTTATCAAAATATAAAATTTATTGTGATTACATCTTGATGCAACTACTAAAAATATTTGATATGTCACGGTCACTTCGTGGGTCAATTTAGCCATGATGTTGTATATACGAGATTTGATACGTGGTTCAAACAATTTGTAAGTTTATCCTGATAATGTTCTAACACTATGTAGGTAAATAATATTTGTAAGTTATGCTAACTTATGAATTTTTTTAACAATATGTAGGTAAATAATCCAAATAATGGTGTAAATCAATTTTTGAAAGATATATCCTGGGGACCTGGGCTTCAGGTCACAACAATGTCTAAGTACGTAGTGAATGGTTATAAGTTCCATACAGAGGATTGCTCTAAAAATAAAAATAGCAACAACAGCGAGGTGTGGGTTCAAGATGGTGATGGAAACCATGTTAGAGATATTGATTATTATGGTGTGCTCAAAGAAATAATAGAACTAGAATATATAGGTTGGCCATATTAGAAATTGATACTCTATAGATGCAAATGATTTGACCCAAATCCAACAAGTGTTACAAGAGTACACAACCAATACAACATAATTGAGGTTAATCATACAAGGGAGTATGATCCCTATGATCCTTTCATAATTTCACATAATGTTACGTAAGTGTATTATGCTCCTTATCCATTGCGGATAAATAAGTACGATTGGTGGGTTGTAATAAAAACTAAGCATGTAGGTAGGGTGGAAGTCGAGAATGTGTTAGATGTTGCATATCAAAACGACATCTCCAGTGTTCACCAAATAGTGGACGCTCAGTTAGAAAATATTAGGAACATCCTGAACGCATATTGGAAGAAGTTGATATAAATGAAGTAACAATTATAGAAAATGAGGAAGAAGAATCAACAGATGAAGCTCAAACAAGTGAACACGAAGAATTCTCGGACGAGGAACAATACGTCGATGAGCTTTAAATAGTTGGGTTTTTAAAGCACTCTCGTTTTATAGCTAGTTTCTTACATCTTTCAATCTAAATATGTATTATATTATGCAGATGGAAGGCAAGGGTCAAGGTAACAATGACCCTACTGGTTCTCAGGGTCGAGAAAAGGCTAGGAAGGGAAAGAGGAGGGTAGATAATAATACTCCCTCTTTTCCACCCTCTTCAGAGATGACTATGTATTATCCTCCACCCCACGGCTATACTAAGATGCCACAGAATCACGAGCCCTACACATTCATCCATACACCAGGTCTTTCATCACATGGCCATTGGACTATACGTCCGACATACAGTCCAGCTGCCTCACGACCACGTGGATCGCAGTCATCTGCATCGCATCCATCTATATCATATCCCTACATATCACAGCCACATGGATCACATCCATCCATGTCACAGCCACTCGAGTCACGACCGTCAGTATCACAGCCAGTTGGATCACATCCAGCTATGTTGCAGTCACAGGGATCGTAGCCATCTTCATCAGCGACTCCATCTATTTCAGGCCTTTGCTTGCGAGGTAGTAGATCTGACCCCCCCTACACCGTCCACACATGCCTCTGATACACATTGTTTGGACGATGATGATGAGGAAGTGCATTATGATCTAGCTGGTGAATCGGGCCATCCAACCTAATCTTCAGACGAGGATGCTGAAAGAATATGGTTGAAGTCTGTTGGCGGTCAAAAATGGGGGAAGGTATATGGGTTTCCTGCTAAAAAATTCCATTGCTATAAGTGTGGAATGCAAGGAATAGGGACTTCCGCGCAAGGCGAGCGACTTAATGGGGAGAGCATCTCTGCTATGCGGGAGACTGTGACAAAGCTCACATCCGAGCTAGAAGCGTCCAAGGAACGAGAAAGGATTAGAGATGCTCAATTCCTTAGCATGCAAGCTCATATCAGAACTCTCCTATCTACTGGAGCTTTTCCGTTGCCCCGATCTCGTGAGTCATCGCCAGAGGTTCGACCTCCACGTGATCGTTCCTCCCATCCTGCTCATGATCATTCCTCCCATCCTCCCCGTGGTCGTTTTTTCCGTCCTTTACAAGACCCTTCTCTATACCGTCTTGTAGATGAACATTCATCAGACAGTGATAATGATGCCGTACAAAACACCCCTTGACTTTTATATACTTTGAACTAGACAAATAGAACCGGTTTTGAACTTGTTGTAATTAGTTTTAACTTTGTTTTTGATTGTTATGTTCAATTGAACTTTAATTTTTTGTTGTTGTTGTTGTTGTTGTTGTGTTATTGTTGTTTTTGTTGTTGTTGTTGTGTTGTTGTTGTATTGATATATGCTAGCAGGTGGTGTAGCTACAAAAACAGGCATTTTATGCCAAAATTAAACCCAGAAAACCGACCAAAGTTGGTCGGTTTCTAATAAATTTTTTTTTACTGTACATTACCGATCAAAGTTGGTCGGTATTCTTTAAAAAGAAAAATTTAAAATTATCGACCAAAGTTGGTCGGTTAATGAACAAGGAATTTTCAGAATTCAACATTACCGACCAACTTTTGTCAGTATTGTTAAATTTTAATTTTTTTTAAAAAAATATATTTTTTATTTATCGACCAATTTTGGTCGGTATCTTTTTAAATTTAATAATTAACAAGGAAAATAATTTAGATACACCGACCAACTTTGGTCGGTAAATTTAAATTATTAAAATATGTTTCCGACCAAAGTTGGTCGGTAAATCATTTCAATTGTTCAGATGGTCGTTTTAGTATACCGACCAATTGTTGGTCAGTAATTACCGACTAGCGTTGGTCGGTATATTAAAACAACCATCAAAATAACGACCAAGCGTATTTGGCCGCATTTGGTCGGTAATTGGCCATAAACGACCAAAGTTTGTCGATTTTTCTGGTCGGTATTTACCGGATTTCTAGTAGTGTTACCCGTGTTTGACCTGCCCATATCCAACGTGACCTGCTCGTTTGCTACCCCTAATTAAGCCATTCCTATTCCATTTTAGTGGAAACATATATGGAATACTATCAACTAGTAAGACTTTCAATTGGTAAGAAAGATCTTATCCGATTTGCATCGATTAATCACATAATTAGTACTTTTAGTAATCTACCACATATCACTAAAAGTTAAATTATACTGTTAAAAAATGTGTTGAATAATGAACTTTTGAAAAACATGTCAAATATGGATAAGAATCATACTATCCACTTAGAAAATGGATAACCAGTGGATAACTAATGGGTTTAACTTTTACATTTATGAAGCCTCAAATTAGGCGGTTCGTTAAGTTTGTGAGACTAGAAATTCTTTCAAAAGTGATTGTCACGACCCCAAAATTCCCCCTCGTGATGGCGCCTATCGTGAAATCAGGCAAGCCACCCGTTTCATTTAATTTAAAGTTTCTTTCAGAAAGATCACTATATTTGCAGCAAAAGTCTCATTTATAAAACATTTAAAAGTTGAAAATAATTAAGACAAAAATAAAATAAATCCCAGCATTGGTGTCACCGAGTCATGAGCCATTACTACTACAAATGTCAAAATACAACAGTGGACAACACTGTCTGAAATAATAAAGTACGGTAGGAAGATAAAGAAGGAGAAAACAAGGTTGTGATCGCCAGCTGCTACCTCGAAGACTCCAAATGAAACTCTATCAGCAGATTAGCAACCGTTACCGAGTCCCGATGTACCAGAATCTGCACACAAGGTGCAGGGAGTAACGTGAGTACACCAACTCAGTAAGTAACAAGCCCAAACTTTGGGCTGAGAGGTAGTGACGGACCAAACCTCCACGTTCACAATAGAATCCTTTAAGCAAAAATGTACACATGCTTGCAGTATAATAAAACCAGTTCAAGTAATATGATGAATGCAACTTCGACAGTTCAGGATATTTATAATACATTTACTAGTACATGCCAATGCGTAAACTGTATAAAATACATAATGTGCTCCCACTCTTGGATACACGTGCACTCAAAACTGTATATGGCTCGACGACCCAGGGAAGATCCATTCCAGAATACGTAAACACATTAATGACATCAATCGCTCAGTACCGAGGGAAAACAGGCCAATCGAGCCTCATGGAGACAATCCATCTCCGAATATAAACACTTCGGACAAGATCCATGTCCAGGGAAGATCCATCCCTCAAATATCATTGCGCTCAGTAGGGGTAAGACTCCAGAGGGACTCCTACAACCCAGGTGTTATCCTAAGACAGATCCAGACATAATCAATATAACATGATGCAGCGTGCAGCCTGATCCCACAACTGTCACTCAATATCAGGCCCTCGACCTCACTCAGTCATCACTCTCCAATCTCGCTCATATGGGCTCACAATGTATGAAATAGACCGAATCAATGTTATAACATGTAAAACAACAATTACCGAGACTGAGACATGATATGATATGCAATGAGAGCACTGAGTATATAATATCAATGAAACACATGAGATGACAGCAATAAATGACCACTTGGGTCTCAGCAATATCGGCGTGAAGCCTTAACATAATGTCTTGAAGATTTCTAAGATGGTTTGCATTAAGACGACCGCTCGGGTCTCGACAGGACTGGCGTAAATCCTTAAGATAATATCTAGCATGATTTCCAACCGTTTCCTTTAATCACGTTCATAGAACCACAAATATCAACAAGAAAGAACTACTAAAATGTGCCATGGAATGAACCAGGTCACAAGTCTCACGGTGCACGCCCGCATGCCCGTCACTTGGCATGTGCGTCACCCAATTCTAATCACATAACACATAGTTCGGGGTTTTGAACCCTCAGAACCAATTTTGGAAGTGTTACTTACCTCAATCAAGCCAAAACTCTACTCCGAAATTCCTTTTCCACTCGACAGTCGCCCCAAATCTAACCAAAATCAGTATTATATCATTAATATATACCAAATGAGCAAAGCCCACATCAAAATTATCAAATTACATCATAAATCCCGAATTTGGTCAAACCCGACCTCCCCGGCCCACATCTCGGAATCCAACAAAAATTACAAAACTAGAATCCTTATTCCCTCACGAGTCTACCTATATCAAATTCATCAAAATCCGGCATCAAATGGTCATTTAAACCCCCAAAATGAACTCTCCCATTTCCCCTCATTTTCACCCAATTTCCACCTCAAATCACAAATTAAATGATGAAATTAAAGGCATAATCATGGAGTTTAACCAAAACCAAGTGAGAAATACTTACCCCGATCCACTCTATGAAAAACCCTTCAAAAATTGCCTAATCCCGTGGTCTCTAGCTCAAAATATGAGAAATGGGTTCAGACCCTCGATTTGGATTTTTCATACTGCTGCCCAGGTCTTTCTTCAGGGCGATCGCGTCAACTTCCACGCGATCGGGAAGCACTGCCCCTAATTACCTTACATGATCGCAGAATAGTCTCACGAGTTCGCGATTAAAGGCCACACAAACCTACGCGTTCGCATCCGCCCTCATGTGTTCACGTAGAGCAAACGATCAACCTTTACTCCTTCTCTTATAATTGAACGCGACACTGACCACGCATTCGCAAAGGACAATGCCACACTGAAACGTGATCCCGGCCTAGCTTATGTGATCGCATAGAAATAACTCACGGACCCTCAGCTAAGCCTATGTGATAGCTAACATACACTTGCAATCGCATATAGAAACACCAGAACAGAACACCAGCAAAAAAATCTGCCAACTTCAAAACCACGAATTGGTTCGTTAACCACCCGAAACACATCCGAGGCCCTCGGGACCTCAACCAAACGTGCCAACACATTCCATAACCTTGTTCAAACTTAGTCCAGCCTTCAAACCACTCAAAACAACACCGAAACACCAAATCTACCTCAGATTCAAGTCTAAGAACTTAGAAACTTCTAAATTCCACAAACAACGTCGAAACCTATCAAATAACCTCTGAATGACCTGAAATTTTGCACACACATACCAAATAACAATAAGAACCTGTTCCAACTTCCGAAATTCTATTCCGACCCCGATAGCTAATTTTCCACTGCCGACCAAAAATCGCCAAAAATCTAATTTTGCCAATTCAAGCCTAATTCTACTCTGGACCTCCGTACAACATTCCGAACACACTCCTAAGTCCCAAATCACCTAATGAAGTTATCCAAACTTTAAAAACCAAATTACGAGATCATTTACCTATAAGTCAACTTCCGGTTGACTTTTTCAACTATTCACCTAACTTAAGAGACTAAGTGTCTCATTTCTCACCACAACCGCTCTGAACCCGAGCCAACCAATATAACACAACATGGTAGAGCTGAATAACACATAACAAGACAGAAATAGGGGAAACGGGGCTAAACTCTCGGAACGACCGGCCAAGTCGTTACATTCTCCCCCTCTTAAACAAACGTTCGTCCTTAAACGTGCCAAGAGTTTGCTCCAAAAGCCATCAAACCGCCGAATAACCTTACCTAGCACATACCCAGGGGTGACCCCACGTCATCCTGCCCTGCATAGATCTGATAACATAACACATTCGAATTTTCTCTTCATTCAATCTAACCCCTAAGCCTTAAATCCAAATTCCCACGTCCGAACTTATCTACAAGATCAGAATCACGCATCCACACACCGTATAAATCTGAACATGCTGTATCCAACCAGGTTCATAACTCAAGACAAAACCACATGATATATCACCTATCTCGAACACCCATAATGATAAGTTCAAAACACAGCAGATGCCCAAGCCACCCAAATCCCGGTAATAACCTGTTATCACACAGAGACCCGTTTTACACCTTCTAATACTACCAATGAATAAGAAACATGCAGAACTCCATAACCATTCGTTGGATCATCAAGTGATGGAACTCCCCCTCTTCGATGAGAGATGTAGCAAAATTTCTAAGCCGATTAGCATCAATATCCTTCCGCATATGCTGCAACCAGATCCGATAGAACCCATTCTAGGTTCGACGACCTCATCTCATCTAGCACAACTGCTCTCTCGACATGATGTATCAATACAGCTTAAAGCCACAATCTGTGCAGTCCATGATCAAATAGGCAACATCCCGAATGGGCTAAAACATGATAAATGACATCAACAAGGAAACCTCCCCGCATGATCAACAGGTATCACCCCCAATTCAAACCAGGAACTCCTCACATACCACACACCTAAAGAACATGAATACAACACATGAGGGTCATATTTAACATACTCAGCTGCAATACTTGTACCCATCTGAATGTCAGTTCATGTTATATTCCTCGCTGCGTCTTGCTCAAAATCAAAAACCACATGAAACTCGATATCAAGTACTCAAAGTGCATAACCATAACCGCGGGAAATCGGACTCTACCATGCCACACGAGCCTAAAAGAACACAACCAATACGTCCAAATTCTACAATACCCAGCTACTTTACCTTACTCAAACACCACTATAGGACAACAATAGAACCGTACCCTACGTGCCTAAAACCAACAAATCGCCGTTCCCCGAAGCAGGGACAGGCAACTCGTAAGTCATCCCAAAGCACAGATAAGCCCAATAACCACTAACTGGCACCTCTCACAATAGCACTACGGAGCCAATCAACCTGACTTGGTGCAAAATACCTATCCCTACTGGGCCTGCTAATGAACCCCGAATCAATCGGGTTATACCTAATCGACAAATGAACCTCAGAATGTCCAAAATGACTGAATCTCAACAACACACACTATCATCCAACTAACCTTAGCTACGTCTCTACATCCCTCCACTATGAAATCGTCTACTCATCTGAGTTTCCAGTTCCCAAACCCTCAAAGCACAAAAATCACATATCTGATCTCAACCCCATCGCCTGAATGTCTAATACTCCTCCAATACGCGATCACGCCGCAAGGAATACCCCTACAACTCGTAGGTGCTACAAGGCCGGATTTGAATACTCGCAGCCGAACAACAAGGAGAGTGTCGCCTCGCCAATGAGGTACCCATAAATCAAGGCACATAGCATTTTCTAAAAATTACACCTTCATCGAGCCATACCTAAAAATAACGTCATCTATCTGATCATCTAAGATCGCTCGTGCTACCTCAGAATTTAGGACTTCTCCCTTTTAAACTACATAGAAGTCGACCATACTGAGTATTAACAAATCCACTCGGGTCTCCAGACCTCCAATAGACACCACACATGACTGGCACACACGCGGTCCATAAAAATAGTATCGCCTCCAGGGCGAACACCTGAACAGATGAATTAAAGACTCGTGGGCATATTTAGAGAATGGGAAAATATGATGAACATATGAATATGAAGAACCGGGATCAAATAAAACTGAAGCATCTTGTGACAGATTGAAACAATACCTGGGATCACGACATCTGAAGCCATAGCATCTGGTCTGGCTGAAAGTGCATAGAACCAGGTCTGATCACCACCAGATCGACCTCCCCCTCTAGGGTGACCCCTAGCTATCTGATCCCCACCCCTATCTGCCTGGGCTAGTGGTGCAGTAACTGGTACTGAAGCCGCGGGCTGGCTTCTCCGCTGATAAGTACCTCCCATAAGATGGGGACAAAACCTCTTGATATGACCTGCATCTCCACACTCAAAGAAACCTCTCTCGGATAATGGCACTAGGGACTGAAGGGAACCCCTAGCACTAGGATAACCACTAGAAAAACCAGGCATAGATGAACCCTAAATCGATGGTGCACAAGAGGAACTCTGAGCTAGTAGAGCATTGAATAATGGGTGCCCCTGATGTGAACTGTAAGGATCACGGTCAGCTTATCCACCACAATAACCTGCGCAACCTGGCTAAGCCTGCCTGAATGGACGGCCTCTGCCATGCTGAAACTGTCCTCCTGAAGGAACACCACCAAAACTACCAGATCCTCGAGGACTCTTAGCCTCTCTCTCATCCCGCTCCTAGCGACAGACTGGCTTAATCTCTCGGGTAATATCAACAACCTGCTCAAAAGTAGCACCCGATACCCTCTCTCTAGTCATAAGAATACGAAGTTGATATGTGAGGCCATCCACGAACCTCCTGATCTTGTCTCTTTCTGTAGGGACCAACCAAATAGCATGACGGGCAAGCTCTGAAAATCTCATCTCATACTGCGTCACAATATTATAAACCTGACGCAACTGCTCAAACTGCGTGCAGCTCCACTTTGCAGGACTGCGGTACATACTTCTCTAGGAAGAGAGTGGAAAATTGCTGCCAGGTAAGAGGAACTGCACCAACAGTACTACGCCTCTCATAAGCCTCCCACCAAGTAAAGACAACTCCCGAGAACTAGAAAGTAGTAAACGAGACCCCACTAGTCTCCAATATCCCTGTTGTACGAAGAATCCTCTAACACTTGTCCAAGAAATCCTGGGCATCCTCGCCCTCAGCACCACTGAAAGCCGGAGGCTGAAGTCTACCAAACCTCTCCAACCTGCGCTGCTTCTCATCTGGCATGACGGGAATCACAAAATCCTGAACAGGCACAACCGCTTGGGCTGGAGTTTCCCCCGGTGTATGAAGTCCCTGAACAACCTGCTCAGGTGTACAGGCAACGGGAGTCCGAGTGTCTCCCCAAGCCTGAGAAGTATCTGCTGAACTAGAAACAACGATCGCCTATGCAAGAATGGTGCACACGGTCAAAATCTGAGCTAAGGTCTCCTGAAGACCCGGAATAACAATAGGCATTGTCGGTGCCTGAGCCGATCCCACTGGAACATCAGTGGCTGGGACTTGATATGGAATAACTGAAGGTCCACAGGTACTGCCCGACTACTGCGCGGGCCGCAACCCTCCCTCTACAATGACTCGGCCTCTCACGGGCCCAACTGGTGTCTGGTCACCCTGATCGGTAGCGTGTGTCCTGACCATCTGTGAGAGAATGAAAAAACAGAAGTTTAGTTTTTAGAATCAACAGAATCACACGACAGGATTCAAGAATGTGAGATTTTCCTAAGGATTCTGCTGCCTCTCGAAGATAAGTACAGACGTCTCCATACCAATCAACAAGACTCTACTAAACCTGCTCATGACTGGTGAGACCTATATAACCTAGAGTTCTGATACCAACTTGTCACAACCCCAAAATGCCTAGTCGTGATGGCGCCTATCGTGAAATAAGGCAAGCCACCCACTTTATTTAATTTAAAGTTTCTTTCAGAAAGCTCACTATATTTGCAGTAAAAGTCTCATTTATAACACATTTAAAAGTTTAAAATCATTAAGACACAATTAAAATAAATCCCAGCACTGGTGTCACCAAGTCATGAGCCATTACTACTACAAATGTCGAAATACAACAGTGGAAAACACTGTCTGAAATAATAAAGTACGGCAGGAAGATAAAGAAGGAGAAAACGAGGCTGTGATCGCCAGCTGCTACCTCGAAGACTCCAAATGAAACTCTATCAGCAGATTAGAAACCGTTATCGGGTCCCGATGTACCAGAATCTACACACAAGGTGCAGGGGGTAACGTGAGTACACCAACTCAGTAAATAACAAGCCCAAATTGTGGGCTGAGAGGTAGTGACAAACTAAACCTCCACGTACACAACGGGAGCCTTTAAGAAAAAATGTACACATGCTTGCAGTATAATAAAACCAGTTCAAGTAATATGATGAATGCAACTTCGACAGTTCAGGATATTTATAATACATTTTCTAGTACATGCCAATGCGTAAACTGTATAAATACATACTGTGCTCCCACACTTGGATACACGTGCACTCAGAACTGTATATGGCTCGACGACCCAGGGAAGATCCATCCCAGAATACGTATACACATTACTGACATTAATCGCTTAGTACCGAGGGAAAATGTGATGACCCAAAAGGTCAACTTGTGTAAATTTATCAAAAACTATGTTCCGAGGCCCTAAACCCGTTAATCTCACCTCAATGTGCTTGCGCAGCTCGGGCACGTAGCCGGGAAGCCTTTATGTGAAAATGTGTTAAATAGTTGAATTTATGATAATTAATTGAATAAAGTTGACTTTGGTCAACATTTTTGGTAAACGGACGGACCCATGATTTGACAGTCCCAGAGGGTCCGTAGGAAAATATGGGACCTGGGCGTATGCCCGGAATCAAATTCTGAGGTCCCAATTTTGAGAAATAAATTTTTAATGTGAAATCTGTGTTACCGAGCCCATATTATGGTCCCGGATCCCAGAACAGGTTCAATATGTGTTATGTCATTTATTTGTAAAATATGGAAAGAAACGGACTTGGTTTGACGTGTTTGGGATCAAAATTGGAAAATTTGATAGTTTAACAAGTTTGAGAAAATTCTATGGATTTTTGAGTTTAATTCATTGTTTTTGATGTTATTTTAGTGGTTTAATTAATCGAATAAGTTCGTATGATGATTTTTAAGTCATGTGTATATTTGATTTTGAGCCCCGAGGGCTCGGGTGAGTTCCGGGTAAGTGTCGGGGTGCAAAAGAGTTGGAAAACTCTGGTGTGAATATGATGTTTCAGGTGTCTGAGATTTTTACACTATGCGATCGCATCGGTTANGGGGGGGGGGGTTCTGTGACTCTATGTGATCGCATAGGCACTTTTGCGATCGCGTAGAGTATAGGAGAGCTGGGGAGGGGGCTGGGTATTTTTCTTTCTGCAGTCGCACCAATCCGTCCGCGATCGCATAGCCAAGCCTAGGGACCCTACGCGATCGCAACTTCCTTTCCGCGATCACAGTGCACGTGACTCAGGCCTCTACGTGATCGAAACTCCCTTTCCGCGATCGCATAGAGCTAATTCGCCCAATGATTTTTAATGTTCAAAAACAGAATAGTTACGGGATATTCACATTCTTTCACCATTTTCTTCTTCTCCACTTTTCTTGGGCGATTCTTAGGAGACCATTCCACCATAGCTTCATAGGTAAGTGTTGTTAACTCTAATTTCTTTCATTTTCCTTCATCAATCACTAGATTCTAGGTCTAAAATCATGAAATCAAAGGTAAAAATTGGGGGTTTTGGGTAGAGTTAGGGCTTCTAAAGATTTTGGGAATTCAACCTCATTTTGGGGTCGGATTTAAAAAAAAATTGTATATTCGAGTTCGTGGGGGAATGGGTTATCGGGTTTTGGTCCGAACCTCGAGTTTGGACCAAGCGGGCCTGGGGTAGAATTTTGATATTTTTGGAAGAATTATGGGAAATGTATAATTAGGCTTTGGGATTGAGTTAATTAATAATTATTGATGTTATTAAGTCAATTATGTTTAGATATTATCGTTTTGGAGTCGGATTCAAGAGGAAAGGCCGTGATTGAGGCTTGACTTGCATTCTTGGAGCAGAGGTAAGTGTTTGGCCTAACCTTAGCTTGAGGGAATAGGTATAGAGTCTTATTTTCTGTGTGTAATTCATGTCCAACGCATAGGTGAGGTGACAGGTACCTATATATATTGGTCAAGCAAGCCCGTGAGTCGAATTTTGATGAGTTATTTAATGTCTTTGATATTCTCCGTGTTGTGAATTATTGGGAACCTTGATATTCTCTGAGTGAGATTGGTTATAGCTAAGTCCCTCACCGGGACAATAGAATTTTGTTGATTATTTCTGTACATTTGAAATGTTGTATTGTTAAACTTTCATATCAATTGTTGTTTTTATATTCATCATGCACGAGGGAACATTCCGTGTTGATGATTATTATTTATGCACGAGGGAACATTCCGTGCCGATGATTATATTATTTATGCACGAGGGAACATTCTGTGCCGATGATTATATTATTTATGTTTGAGGGAACATTCCGTGCCGATTGATTATTATTGATGCACGAGGGGACATTCCGTGCCGAGTCATTATTATTTATGAACGAGGGGACATTCTGTGCCGTGTGATTTTGAGGCTATGCACGAGGGGTCATGCCGTGCCTTCTCCTGTCTATTTTACTTGTTTCAAGTTGTTATTTCCTGCTTTACTTCTACTTTCTAGGTAGTACTTGATTCTACTGTTTTATCAATTGTTACCCCTTGTATCCCTAGTATGTTCTTCCCCGTAACTGTATTCTTGTATATTTTCTGCTATACTATTGATTTGCACATGTACAATTTGTTGGCGTGTCCTAGCCTCGTCACTGCTTCGTCGAGGTTGGGCTCGGCACTTACTCAGTACATGGGGTCGGTTGTACTGATGCTATAGCTGCACTTCTTTATGTTGTGCAGATTACGTAGCCGGACCCAGTGGACCTCATTAGGGGGGGTATCCTTCAGTCCATTCCAGATGACACCGAGGTAGTTTTGCAGGCATTTTTGGATCTTGGCGTTACTGTTTATATTTTATTCTGTCATCTATGTGTTTCCAGACAGATATAGCATTTTATTTCATTGTTTTTAACCAAATCTTAGACTGGATCGTGAGGTTGTGACTCCACTACTGGGTTTTGTACTTAAAGGGATTTCTTCGTTATTAGATATTGTTATTTAGCTTTTGTTAATGCTTCCGCACTTTATCTCAATTATCTAGTGTGTGTTTGTTATTTTCACTTGTTAATAAATCAATTCAGTTAACACGTTGTCTTGCCTAGTGGGTGCAACGTTAGGCACCATCACGACCTGAAGGTGGGATTTCGGGTCGTGATATGTTGGTATTAGAGCACTAGGTTGCTTAGGTCTCACAACTCAGGGACAAACTTGGTAGAGTTTGAGGGATCGGTACAGAGACGTCTGTACTTATCCCCCGGAGGCTGCAAAGTTAGGAATAACTTCACTTTTCTTCTTTCCTGTCGTGCGATTTGAATTCTAAATTCTCATTGAGTTTCTATTCTATTCTATTCTCTCGCAGATGGAGAGAACGCGTGCTTCTTCATCTATCGATCAGCAACCTGATTCTCCTATTGCAGCTCCTACGAGGGTCCGAGGCCGTATTAGAGGATGAGGTAGGGGCAGGGTATAATCCCCAGTAGAGGACCCACAGGTAGACTTTGCCGGTGAGGTTCCTACTCTGACAGTTCCAGTTGGACCAGCTCAGGTCCCAGAGGGGTTCACTGCCACCCCGGTGCTTCAAGACGCTCTAGTCCGCTTAGTGGGACACATGGAGAGTGTGGCTCAAGCCGGTCTTCTTCCTACTGCACCAGCTGTCTCTCAGGATGGAGGAGTGACCCAGACTCCTGCTACTCGCACGCTAGAGCAGCTAGATCCTCAGTTCCAGACTCCGGTACCTCAGACGGCCGGAGTAGCTCAGCCGGGCATTGTGGCCCCGGCAATTGAGGGAGCAACTATGTCAGCAGATGCTTTATAGATGTTGGATAGATTCACCAAGTTATTCACTACTACATTTACTGGTGCACCATCAGAGGATCCCCAGGACTATTTGGACAACTATCATGAGGTTCTTCGGAACATGGCAATAGTAGAGTCCAATGGAGTTGATTTTCCTAGTTTTCGTCTTTCGGGTTTCGCCAAGACTTGGTGGAGAGACTATTGTTTGACCAGGACAGCTGGGTCTGCACCATTGACTTGGGCTTAGTTCTCCGAGTTATTCGTGGGGAAGATCCTTCTAGTTACTCAGAGGGGAGATCTTCGGAGGCAGTTTGAGCGCTTCCAGCAGGGATGTAGGTCTGTCACTCAGTACGAGACCAGGTTTATCACTCTAGCTCGGCATGCCATTATGATACTCCCCACTGATCGTGAGAGAGTGAGTAGATTCATTGAGGGTTCGGCTCAACCCATCAGACTTCAGATGGCCAAGGAGTTAGGTACTGATATTTCGTTCCAGGATGCGGCCAATGTGGCCAGGAGGATTGAGATGATTATGTCACATGGTGGGGGTCAGGGGGCTGACAAGAGGCCTCATCACTTCGGTCGATTCAATGGATCCTCATGTGGGGGCAGGGATTCTTTCGGCAGAGGTCATCCTCCCAGACCCTATCAGTCGGCACTTCAGGTAGCTCACAGTGCACCGCCAGCTCCTATTAGTGCACCACCAGCACTTATCAGTGCACCGCCACTTCAGAGCTTCCAGGGTGGTTATCAAGGTCGATAGGGCCAGTTCCAGAGTCATCAGCCACATCAGCAGAGGCCTTGTTATTCTTGCGGTGGTTTGAGGCATATTTCCAAGTTTTTCCCCCAATGTTCTGGTGGGTCTCAGTATCAGGGTTCCCGTGCCATGGTTCCCGCATCAGGCGCACCCCCACCCCCTCATCCAACTAGGGGTGGCGGTCAGAGTGCCAGCGGTGGAGGTCAGACTCATAGAGGTGGAGGACATGCCACGAGAGGTAGAGGTCAGGCCGCAGTAAGTCGACCCATAGATGTTCAGGTTGGAGGGGCTCAGCCTCGGTGCTATGCTTTTCCTGCCAGGCCTGACGCTGAGGCTTCTGATGCAGTTATTACATGTACGGTTTAAGTTTGCAGCCGAGAGGCTTCGGTGTTATTTGATCTGGGTTATACATTCTCCTATGTGTCTTCATATTTTGCCCTTTATTTGAGCATGCCCCGTGATTCATTGAGTACTGTTGTGCATGTGTCTACACAGATGGGTGATTCTATTGTGGTAGATCGGGTCTACCGTGCTTGCCTAGTGGTTATTGGTGGTTTGGAGACTCAGGTTGATATTTTGCTTCTTGATATGGTTGACTTTGATGTTATATTGGGGATGGATTGGTTATCCCCCTATTATGCTATCCTGGACTCTCATGCCAAGACAGTGACCTTGGCTTTGCCAGGGGTACCTCGTTTGGAGTGGAGGGGGACTCCTAGTCATTCTTCTGGTAGAGTCATTTCTTATATGAAGGCTCGCTGCATGGCCGAGAAGGGTTATTTGGCCTATCTGGCCTATATTCATGATTCTAGCACCGATGTTCCTTCCCTGGAGTCTGTTCCCGTGGTTCGTGAGTTTCCAGAGGTATTCCCTACTGACCTGTCGGGTATGCCACCCGACAGGGATATTGATTTTTGTATTGAGTTAGCTCAGGGCACCCAGTCTATTTCTACTTCGCCGTATCATGTGGCCCCGCCAGAGTTGAAGGAGTTGAAGGATCAGTTGCAGGATTTGTTGGATAAAGGCTTCATTAGGCCTAGTATTTCTCCTTGGGGTGCTCCAGTATTGTGTATCAAGAAGAAATATGGCTCGATGAGGATGTGTATTGACTATCAGTAGTTGAATAAGGTTACTATTAAGAACAAGTATCCTTTGCTGAGGATTGATGATTTATTCGACCAGCTTCAGGGTGCTTCAGTGTTTTCCAAAATTGACTTAAGATCTGGTTACCACCAGTTGAGGATTAGGGTGTCTGATGTCCCTAAAACAGCCTTTTGCACTCGTTATGGGCATTATGAGTTCTTGGTGACGTCATTTGGGCTGACAAATGCCCCCGCTGCTTTTATGGAGTTGATGCACTGAGTGTTCAGGCCTTATTTGGACTCATTTGTGATTGTTTTCATTGATGATATTTTGATTTACTCCCGTAGCCGTGAGGAGAATGAGCATCACCTTCGGTTCGTCCTCAAGACTTTGAGGGATAGTCAGTTGTATGCAAAAATTTCCAAGTACGAGTTCTAGTTGAGTTCAGTTGCATTTCTAGGCCATGTGGTATCATCAGAAGGAGTTCAGGTGGATCCGAAGAAGATTTCAGCAGTCAGAGATTGGCCTAGACCCACCTCAGCTACATAGATCCAGAGTTTCTTGGGCTTAGCGGGTTATTATCACCGGTTTGTGGAGGGCTTTTCATCCATTGCAGCCCCGATGACCAGGTTGACTCAGAAGAGTGCTCAGTTTAGGTGGTCGGATGAGTGTGAGGCAATCTTTCAAAAGCTCAAGACAGCCTTGACCACGGCACCAATGTTAGTTCTGCCCACAGGTTCAAGACCGTATACCGTGTATTGTGATGCTTCACGGGTTGGGCTTGGTGTAGTGTTGATGCAGGATGGCAAGATTATAGCCTATGCTTCTCATCAGTTGAAGGTTCATGAGAAGATCTATCCAGTTCATGACTTGGAATCAGCAGCTATTGTGCATGCATTGAAGATTTAGAGGCATTATTTGTATGGTGTGCCATGTGAGGTGTTCACGGATCATAAGATCTTAAAATATCTGTTCAAACAGAAGGAGTTGAATATGAGGCAGAGGAGGTGGTTAAAGTTGCTGAAGGATTATGATATTATCATTCTTTATCATCCGGGGAAGGCCAATGTGGTGGTCGATGCTTTGATTCGGAAGTTATCCAGTATGGGTAGTCTTTCCTATTTATGAGTCGGAGAGCGACCTTTTTCTTTGGATGTTCAGGCCTTAGCCAACCGATTTGTAAGATTGGAGCTTTCTGAGACTGGCAGTGTTTTGGCCCATACCGTATCCCGTTCTTCATTGTATGACCGTATTCGGGCCAGACAGTATGATGATCGCCATTTATGTGTTCTTAGAGATAGATTCAGGCACGGAGATGCCAAGCAGGTTACGGTTGATGATGAGGGAGTTTTGAGGATGCAGGGTCGGATTTGTGTGCCTGATGTGGGTAGTATTCGTGAGTTGATACTTCAGGAGGCCCATAGTTCCCGGTATTCTATTCATCCGGGCGCCGCAAAGATGTACCAGGACTTGCGGCAGCATTATTGGTGGCGGAGGATGAAGAATGATATTGTAGCTTATGTAGCTCGGTGCTTGAACTGTCAGCAGGTTAAGTATGAGCACCAGAGACCCGGTTGTTTGATGCAGCAGATTCAGCTTCCCGAGTTAAAATGGGAGGGTATCACCATGGACTTTGTAGTTGGACTCCCACGGACTCAGAGGATGTTTGATGTAGTATGGGTCGTTGTGGATAGGCTGACCAAGTCAGCGCACTTCATCGCAGTATCAATTTCGTATTCAGCAGAGAAGTTGGCAAGGATCTATATGAGAGAGAGTGTTAGACTGCATGGTGTACTCATATCCATTATATTAGACTGAGGTACTCAGTTTACCTCCCATTTCTGGAGAGTATTTCAGCGAGAGTTGGGCACATAGATTGATTTGAGCATAGCATTTCATCCTCAGACGGACGGGCAGTCCGAGCGTACTATTTAGATTTTGGATGATATGTTGCCAGCTTGTGTTATTGACTTTGGTGGTTCATGAGACCAGTTCTTGCCTTTAGCTGAGTTTGCCTACAACAACAGCTATCAGTCGAGCATTCAGATGGCTCCGTATGAGGCATTGTATGGTAGACAGTGTCGGTCTCCAGTCGAATGGTTTGAGCCGGGAGAGGCTAGATTGTTGGGTTCCGAGTTAGTCCAGGATGCCTTGGACAAGTTGAAGATCATTCAGGATAGACTTCGTACAGCTCAGTCCAGGCAGAAGAGTTATGCGGAGAGTTCGAGATTTGGCATTTATGATAGGAGATCGGGTATTTCTTCGGGTGTCGCCCATAAAGGGCGTGATGAGATTCGGAAAGAAGGGCAAGTTGAGCCCTAGGTACATTGGTCCACTTAAGATTCTGGATAAGGTAGGAGAGGTGGCCTACAGACTTGCCTTGCCACCTAGTTTGTCAACCGTGCATCCGGTATTTCACGTATCTATGCTCCGGAGGTATATTGCGGATCTATCTCATGTACTTGACTTTAGTGGTGTCCAGTTGGACAAGGATTTGTCTTATGAGGAGGAGCCGATAGCCATATTAGACCGGCAGGTGCGAAAGCTGAGATCGAAAATTTATCCTTTGGTTCGTGTTCAGTGGAGAGGTCAGCCTTTTGAGGCAGCTACTTGGGAGTCTGAGTCCGATATGCGGATCCGATATCCCAACCTTTTCCCCGATTCAGGTACCTTTCTATGTCCGTTCGAGGACGAATGGTTGTTTTAGAGGTAGAGATTGTGATGACCCAAAAGTTCATCTTGTGTAAATTTAGCAAAAACTGTGTTCCGAGGCCCCGAAAGCCTCTGTTAATCTCACCTCGATGTGCGTGTGCAGCTCGGGCGCGTAGCCGGGAAGCCTTTATGTGGAAATGTGATAAACAGTTGAATATATGATAATTAATTGATAAAGTTGACTTTGGTCAACATTTTTGGTAAATAGACCCGGACCCAAGATTTTGACGGTCTCGGAGGGTCCGTAGGAAAATATGGGACCTGGGCGTATTCCCGGAATCCAATTCTGAGGTCCCATGTCCGAGAAATAAAATTTTAAAGGAAATTGTTTTCTGGAAATAATAAAGACTTTTGAAAATGAACTTTGATGTGAAATATGTGTTACCGAGCCCGTATTATGGTCCCGGAGCCCGGAACATGTTCAATATGTGTTATTTTATTTATTTGTAAAATTTGGAATGAAACGGACTTGGTTTGACGTGTTTCGGCTCAAAATTGGAAAATTTGATAGTTTATGAAGTTTGAGGAAATTCTATGGATTTTTTAGTTTAATTCATTGTTTTTGATGTTATTTTAGTGGTTTAATTACTCGAGTAAGTTCGTAGGATGATTTTGAAGTCGTGTGTATATTTTCTTTAGAGCCCCGAGGGCTCGGGTGAGTTCCGGGTAGGTGTCGGGGTGAAAAAGAGTTGGAAAAATCTGGTGTGAATATGTTGTTTCTGGTGTCTGAGATTTTTACACTATNGGGGGGGTTCTGTGACTCTATGTGATCGCATAGGCACTTCCGCGATCGCGTAGAGTATAGGAGAGCTGGGGAGGGGGCTGGGTATTTTTCTTTCTGTGGTTGCACCAATCCGTCCGCGATCGCATACCCAAGCCTAGGGACCCTAAGCGATTGAAACTCCGTTTCCGCGATTGCAGTGCACATGACTCAGGCCTCTACGCGAACACAACTCCCTTTCCGCGATCGCATAGAGCTAATTCGCCCAGTGATTTTTAAGGTTCAAAAACAGAATAGTTACGGGATATTCACATTCTTTCACCATTTTCTTCTTCTCCACTCTTCTTGGGAAATTCTTAGGAGACCATTCCACCATAGCTTCATAGGTTAGTGTTCTTAACTCTAATTTCTTTAATTTTCCTTCATCAATCACTAGATTCTAGGTCTAAAAACATGAAATCAAAGGTAGAAATTGGGGGTTTTGGGTAGAGTTAGAGCTTCTGCAAATTTTGGGAATTCAACCTCATTTTAGGGTCGAATTTCAAAACAAATTGTATATTCTGGTTCGTGGGGGAATGGGTTATCGGGTTTTGGGACCTCGAGTTTTGACCAAGCGGGCCCGGGGTCGAATTTTGGTATTTTTGGAAGAATTATGGGGAATGTATAATTAGGCTTTGGGA
>ML344906.1:0-63529 GCA_005239505.1 Nicotiana paniculata | reverse complement strand
TGTCGCCCGGCTATCGCCCGGGTGTCTCCTTTCGCGTATTTTTCGACGTATTTGCATCCTTTTAGCTCCGTTTCCATCTCCACTTCACCTACACATGAAATAAACTCCATTAAGAACATAACAAGTGTATTTTTATCATTAATGTGCATAAAATGTAAGGTATATCACATGTTAAACTATGCAATTTAGTCTCGCATCAATTACCTTGATTACCCCAATTGTTTTGATTGTTATTGTTCCCCCAATTTCCTTAGTTGTTGTTGTTTCCACCACTCCAATTACCTTGGTGGCATTGGTTGTTCCAGTTTCCTTGGTTTCCCTGTGATCTCCATTGTTGTTGATATGGAGCATTGCTCATTTGACCTTGATAATTGTTGACATATTGAACCTCTTCATCTTGCTCATCATATGCATCATCTTGATTAAACCCGCTACTAATTTGCTCAAATTGCTCCGGATGGTTTTGTACTTGTTGACCTCGTTGTCTTCTCTTGTTTACCATCATGTTCACTCCTTCCATAGCATTCACCTGTTTCGGCCCTTGAACCTGTTGAAGCTGAGCCTTGGCCTATTGATTCATGGTGGTTGTCAACTCCGTAATAGCTTGCCCATGATCAGGTAGCTCCTTGTGTAGGTGAATAACATTTGGGTCACCCTGAGGAACATTTGCTCTATTTTGCCACGCCGAATAGGTATCCACCATCTCATTCAATATTTCGCAAGCTTAAGAATACGACGTGTTCATGAAGTTACCCCCAGCGAGTTGATTTACAACACACTAATTCGTTATGTTGATCCCCCTGTAAAAGGTTTGTTGGATCATGGACTCGGTCATATCGTTTTTAGGGCATTCCTTGACCATGGTACGATACATTTCCCAAATCTTGTGCAATGGATCGTTTGGCTCTTGTATGAAAGCCAAAATTTCATCTCTTAGCGTAGCCATGTGCCCCAGAGAAAAGAATTTTGCAATGAACTTCTCGGCCAACTCATCCCAAGTGTGGATGGAATGGTTGGGCAATCTCTCTAGCCAGTCCAAAGCTTTTCCCCGTAGAGAAAAGAGGAAATAGCCTTAACCTCAATGCGTCCTCAGAGACATTCGTTTGCTTGCTCCCCTAACATATATCAACAAAAACTTTGAGATGCTTGTAGGCATTTTGTTGTGGAGCTCCTGTGAAGAAACTCCGTTGCTCAAGCAGTGTAAGCATGACATTGGTTATTTGAAAGTTGTCCGCCCTAATCTGGGGCGGGACTATTGCACTTGCATAGGTTGGTGTGCTTCTCTTGGTGGAGGTGGGGGAGGGTTTGGCACATTATCATGAGGCGGTCAGCCTCTATTTTGTACTTGAGGCTCGAGATGAACCTCATCCACATTCTCATCATCTACCTCCTTCACCAATGGTATATTTCCGAGGGGCTCGTTGTTAAGGGCCATTTCGTACCTAAAAGCAATTGACAAACAAAATTAGTGAAACGGAAGGAAAGAAAGACAAAAACCAACAAATACTTAGACATATAGCTAAATACGTTAACTCTCCGGCAACGGTGCCAAAAAATTGATCGCGGCCAAACCCACACTACTATTTAGTAGCGAGGCGGTCAATGCAATAATAACCCAACCAAGATCGGGATCGAATCCACATGGAGTTAATAATTGGAATTAGGTTTATATCTTAGTGAGATGCGAGTTTCGATTTATTTTTACTTCCGCAAACTTGGTTGGTATTCTACTTCTATTTTTACTCTATTGATTGCAATTAATAAAACTAAGGACAATATTTTTGTTTTGGGTTTTTCAAATGTTTAAAGGGGATAGGGTCGTGACTTCTACCTAGGTAGTTATCTAATGGGTTGTAATTTCCAGGGCAAGCTTGATTAGTTAGGGTCGTAATATAGCTATCACATCCGGTTACTCACTCTATACCTCTCGGTAGTTTGAGTGATTTTGCCCAATTTGGCTTTCTCAAGTCCAAATGGGTATTCATACAAATCAAGTGATATTATCTCAAGTCGGGTATAACTATCTCTAGGTTTAATCCATTAATTGGGGCTATCAATTTCTTGAGTTCACCCCAATTCTTGTTAGCCAAGTTTTCCTAGACTTAGTCCCACTTTCTCAAGCAGAGACTAAGTTATTTAGGCATGAATCAATGTTTGCAACCATTAATCCTTGAGTTCTAGCAAGAACTAGGCTAAATATCACTAACTCAATCACTAACAAGCTCTAAATCAAACACCCATTAAATACCCACACTAGGGTTGGGTATCAACCCTAGCTATGGGTTTAGATACTCATGAAAATTGTAGAAAGTAAAGAAGAATTGAATATAGAATCCATAATATTAGATTATGGGATGAAAATCTAGAGTTTAGAGACAAATCTAGTACAAAATTGCCAAAAGCAGTAAAAGTAGACGACACAGGTGCTCCTCTAAAACATAACTTCACCTAAAAATGACAAAATGTTCTATTTATACTAAGCTGAAAATATCTTACAAAAATTGCGAAGGTTGTACGGCCGCATAGTTCTGAGTGCGGTCACACACTTGCTTCTGTGGCCACATAATTATGGTGCGGCTCGCATTCTTGACTTTGATCTCTGGCTTTGGATGGACTTTTGCATACCGCACAAATCTGAATGTGGTCGCGCACTTGATTATGCGTCCGCATAAAAGTGATGCGGTCCGCACTTCCTTGACCTTGGACGTAAACCAACTCTCTGAATCTTCATTCCTGCGGACTGCACAATTGTGTGTGCGACCGCGCTTCACATCCTACCAGAATCATCAAAACTCCGATCCAGGATCGTTTACCCAATATATTGACCGTGGTCAACTCTATCCATATTTTTAGTCAAAATTTCATATAAAGGTTATTCGAAAACTGACACAGACCATGCACGCAAACCAAGAAACATAAAATGAAGCTATGGGAGGTTTCAAATCATGAAAATAAGGGCTAATGATCAAAAAAATCTATCATCGTCACAAATAGTTGAAAACTTTTCAACAAAGCGACGATAGCGTCCAGCTAAACCTAAGAAACTTCTGATCTCTCTAGCGATAGAAGGTATGGTCCAAATCTGTATTTTCTCTATCTTCTTTGGGTCAACCTTGATCCAATCATTAGGTCTGAATCAATAGTAGGAATATCCACACTAACATCTATAACAAAGTCCAGATACGCGAAACATCCCTTTCAACCATCCGTTGAGCCTTCAGAAATCACTACTAAAAAATCAGGTTTTAGCAACTGACAAATTTCGTAGCTAAACAGAAACATCCATTTCTAATATCATTTAGCGATGGATTAGCAACGGATTATCAAGAAATTCTGTTAGCTACGAGCATTTTAGCGACAGATTAGTAACGACGTTCATAGCTAATTCCAAATTTTTTTGTATTGAATAAAATTATCCTTCTAGCAGTGTGACCAAGAGAAACCTCCATTCTAAACTTGGAAACTCGATATAGCCAACGTCATCGTCTTAGCGCGACAATCAAGAATAACATGATAAGGAGATAGCCTATCCATATCTAGAATCACATCAAAATCCACCATATTAAGCAACAAGAGATCAACCCTAGTCTCATAACCTCCAATAGTAACCACACAAGACTGATATGCACGATACATCACAATAGAATCACCAACAGTTGTGGATACATAAACAAGAATAACTAGAGAACCATACATATCATCACAACATCTAAGGCCACTGCCTCGTGTCTACCGAAAAAGCATATCATCGAGCCGGACCACCACAAACCCTAACCCATTCATCTAGGACGACCTTTGGTTGCATGCCCTCCCCCTCTAGCCGACTAGGTAGTGGATGAAGCAATCGATACGAGAACCACTGCCTGAGAAGTCTTTGAAGTTGTGCCTCTAGAAAGTCTGGGGAAATATCTCCTCACAAGGCCAAACTCTTCGCACTCAAAACAACCCCTAGCTGATGGAGGCTAGTGAAGTTGAATTTGTATCTAGTGTCTAGGGTAACCACTAGAAGAACCCTAAACAGACGAAGCGTGGTTGTCATGCCCCAAACCTAGGGGGAGGGGGGGGACCGACACCTAATGCCTCACATATCCTTTCGTACTAACTTGCAACTAAGGGACTCTGAACATATGATGTCATACTTTGGCCATGGGCCACATTGCAAGACAACTGCGAATGCTGACTAAATTTCAATATAGAACTGGGCCGACAAGGCCGTCATAATTATTACAGCTGACAAACCAACCAAATATACATACAAGGCCTACAAGCCCAACATACTGCACTAACTGATAGGATATATCTACACGCCTCTACTGATGGATATACTGTGATTGGAATAGCTCCCCGACCTACTCATAACATATATACATATATATACAAGATGTACGTAAGGCTCTAGACCCGAAAACTCTGAAAGGCATGGAGCTTACCGAACAAGCTGAACTCGGGGAACACTTAATGAAGAGGCCTACTCGTCTGTCTGTATGAACCTGAACGCATGAAATGCAGCGCCCTAAGAAAAGGGACGTCAGTACGAAATAATGTACTGAGTATGTAAGGCAGTATACTTAAAGCTAAAACTGAACTGATAATATAATAACTGCAAGTAGCTGGTAAGTCAAAGATAATCTGAAGATGTGCTTACCTGCTGATAGTGACTCAACTCTCTCAATATAGTAAGTAAAATAAATGNGATAATCTGAAGATATGCTCATCTGCTGATACTGACTCTATTATCTCAATATAGTAAGTAAAATAGTTGTTCGGCCTTATAAGGCTCGGTATATATATATATATATATATATATATATATAAAACTGCTCTGCCATAGTAGGCTCGCTCATAGGCGCTCGACCATACTAGGCTCTGTATCTCGGCCAACGGCGCTCACTCATAGGCGCTCGGCCACAGTAGGCTCGGTATATAACTTACCATATAATCAGAGGTTGCTCAATAGGGGACTGCCCATCAGTTATAGCTCGATGATAATGAAAATAAGTTAATACTGTATATATAAACTCTCTGCTCTCTTAACTGTAATTCACGTCCATAACTTGAAGCTCTATTATAATACTTGCACCTCTGGTGCATACATAATCCGGTGGGAGCTTCATACTAGCTTTTTGTGAGGCTGGTACTTCTTCTAACTGGCTTTATCGTAGATCCATTATAAAATATAGTTGTTTTACTATCTATCTTGTACCTTTGATATTAAGATTAATTTTGTGTTATTCTCAATCACGATTTCTATAGTTTTTTGGGTCCGATAATCAGACTTCTGATTTACTTTGTTGATGTAACTCTTTAATTTCCTCTTCCTTCTAATCAACCTTTATGTAGGCTTAAGCCATCTTCTGCACTGTGGCTCGTGGTATTGCTTTAGCCCTTTCATGTACGCTATGGAATGTTCAGGATACAATCTTCTAACAATTCAATCCTTTGTCTATGACCCGGATTCAATTCTTTCTTTTAACTTATATCGGAGTCTTCTACGACTGTATGATTGTCAACATATATGTTGCATGACTTATCCGAACTCTTAAGTATGTTTGTAACGTAACTAATTCGGGATCATTGATCCAATAATTCCTTCCGTTCTTTCTCAACTTCCTTTAAACGTAAACTATTACTTTCCCTGGTCTTTCTGCCTCCTTGTTGCGTACCTACTTAGCTTATCTTAGTTCCCACACATGCCGGAATTTTTGTGAAACTTCATATGATCTCGATTATTACTTTTGATTTTACTTCCTGTCCATTAGCCTCGGTAGGTTCCTCTTTCTTATGGAGGACATTCAATGTTGTTGTGAACCTAATGACCATTTCCTCTTTAGGTCACAGATTTTAGGTTGAAGCCTTCTTCCTTATTTTCCTTAGCTAGTCTTTCATTGTAGTACTAAGGGAAGACCCTCTGACTCTTGTATAGCTGTGAGCATATTATATTGTATACTCGACGGACCTTCTGATGTCCTTCCTTGCCTATACTTACCCGTAGTTACTTACCTCCACGTCCTTGTGCTCTTAGGATTGCTTCTAAACTGATATTTTGACTATCTTCCTAGTGGCACTCTCTGTTATTTCCGTAACATTTATACGGTACCTTTAACTACCCCGACTCCTATTTGAATGTATCTCAAGTATTATAATGACATTACTGCGAGACTAAATTCTCCATGTTGGAGTTACTACATTCATTTTGCATGATCTGCTGATGATCTCACATTTACTCATCATAAGCAAGATGCAAAATCGAGTTCCTCTAACTCAACACTTCCACAACTATATCTCTTATTGATTGTCTTTCTGAATGTAGGCATCATCTTATTATGAATAAAATAGAAGTTCGGAATTTAAATTCTTATAAGTGAGCTCTACCACACGATCTAGAGTAAGAAGAAAGAATGACAATCCTAAATGCCCTGTAGCCTCCTTCTTATAAGTGTGTTGCACAACAAACCTNGAGACTGGCACCCAGTGCCTCACCTATCCTTGCGTACTAACTTGCAACTAAGGGACTCTGAACATATGATGTCATACTTTGGCCATGGGCCACATTGCAAGACAACTGCGAATGCTGACTAAATGTCAATATAAAACTGGGTCGACAAGGCCGTCATAATTATTACAGCTGACAAACCAACCAAATATACGTACAAGGCTTGCAAGCCCAACATACTGCACTAACTGACATGATATATCTACAAGCCTCTACTAATGGATATACTGTGATCGGAATATTTCCCCGACCTACTCATAACATATATACACATATATACAAGATGTACGTAAGGCTCGAGACCCGGAAGCTCCGAAAGGCATGGAGCTTACCAATCAAGCTGAACTCGGGCAACACTTAATGAGGTGTCTGTCTGTCTGAACCTGCACATAAGAAATGCAGCACCCTCAGAAAAAGGATGTCAGTAAAAAATAATGTACTGAGTATGTAAGGCAATATACTGAAAGCTGAAACTGAACTGATAATATAATAACTGCAAGTAGCTGGAAGTCAAAGATAATCTGAAGATATGCTTACCTGGTGATACTGACTCAACTCTCTCAATATAGTAAGTAAAATAGTTGTCTGACCCTATAAGGATATATATATATATATATATATAATTGCTCTGCCATAGTAAGCTCGCTTATAGGCGGCCGACCATACTAGGCTCTGTATCTCAACTAACTGGGCTCGCCCATAGGCACTCGGCCACAGTAGGCTCGGTATATAATTTACCATCTGATCAGAGGTTTCCCAATAGGGGTCTGCCCATCGATTATAGCTCGATGGTAATGAAAATACTTTAATACTGTATATATAAACTCTCTGCTCTCTTAACTGGAAGAAGGAAATACTTAATTGAATATGAAGTCCCGATAAGGAGAATATGGTAACTTACAAAACTAGGAAAATATACATAACTTGCGAGACTAGCAAAATATATGTAAATTCCGGGATATGAATTTTTCCTTATGCCTCGTTATCAAACTTGTGTAATGACGAGATCATGCTAAAATGAAGAAAAAGCTTGGCCTTAACATACCTGGAGTAAGGAAATCTCTGTATAATACTCTTGGAGAAGATTGCACCGTACTCCTATAGAACCGCAAAATTTTACGTTGCTACGATTCTAACAATTATCGGTATAAACCTTCGTGGATTGAATTTAGAACCCAAAAATCGGATTGAATTCTTTTACTTATGTTCTTGAAGTCTTGAACGAATCAAGCTTCTGTTCTTTGTAGTATTTGGAACGAATGTAAGCTTCTGCTCTTTGAAGCAATTTGAACCAGGAAAATGGTATAGGGCTCATTCTTTAGGATTTAGAGACGTTCTGATTCTCTTTTTCCAAATAACAAATGTAACGAGACTTATAACAAGTCTTGTTTTGTTAAATTCCAATTTAACCTTAGGTACCCACCTAGGCATAAATGAGTAAGAGTCATTCTTAGTCTTGTGGCTTTGTGCCACATTTTTGGGGGTGTAATTTATTAATTTTTTATCCACTTATTAGTTAACTGGGTAATGTCTCGTTACCCGCTAATTAACCAATTACCCGCATAATTTAAAATTTTTCTCAAATTACTTAAAATTATACTTATTTTTAATATACTCTATATCGAGCCTTATAGGGCCGGACATCTATTTTACTTACTATATTGAGAGATTTGAGTCAGTATTAGCAAGTAAGCACATATTCAGATTATCTTTGACTTCCAGCTACTTGCAGTTATTATATTATCAGTTCAGTTTCAGCTATCGGTATATTGCCTTACATACTCAGTACATTATTTTGTACTGACGTCCCTTTTCTGAGGACGGTGCATTTTATGTGTGCAGGTTCAGACAGACAGACAGACGGGTAGGCCTCCTCATTAAGTGTTGCTCGAGTTCAGCTTGATCGGTAAGCTCCGTGCCTTTTAGAGTTTCCTGGTCTAGAGCCTTACGTACATCTTGTATATATATGTATATATGTTATGAGTAGGTCAGGGAGCTGTTCCGATCACATTATATCCATCAGTAGAGGCTTGTAGATATATCCTATCAGTTAGTGCAGTATGTTGGGCTTGTAGGCCTTGTATGTATATTTGGTTGGTTTATCAGCTGTAATAATTATGACGGCCTTGTCGACCCAGTTCTATATTGACATTTAATCAGCATTCGGAGTTGTCTTGCAATGTGGCACATGGCCAAAGTATGACATCATATGTTCAGAGTCCCTTAGTTGCAAGTCAGTACGAAAGGATAGGTGAGGCACTAAGTGACGGTCTCCCCTCCCCCCAGGTTCGGGGCGTGACAACCGTGCTTCTTCGTTTTAGGGTTCTTCTAGTGGTTACCCGAGACACTAGAGACATATTCAACTTCACTAGCCTCCATCAGCTAAGGGTTGTTTTGAGTGCGAAGAGTTTGGCCTTATAAGGAGATATTGCCCCATACTTTCTAGAGGCACAACTTCACAGACTTCTCAGGCAGTGGTTCTCGCACTGATTGCTTCATCCCCTACCTAGTCGGCTAGAGGGGGAGGGCATGCAACCAAAGGCCGTCTTAGATGAATGGGTTAGGTTTTGTGGTGGTCCGGATCGATGATATGCTTTTTCGATAGACATGAGGTAGTGGCCTTAGATGCTATGATGATAGGTATGGTTCTCTAGTTATTCTTGTTTATGTATCCACAACTGTTGGTGATTCTATTGTGATGTATCGTGTATATCAGTCTTGTGTGGTTACTATTGGAGGTTATGAGACTAGGGTTGATATCTTGTTGCTTAATATGGTGGATTTTGATGTGATTCTGGATATGGATAGGCTATCTCCTTATCATGTTATTCTTGATTGTCGCGCTAAGACGATAGCGTTGGCTATACCGAGTTTCCAAGTTTAGAATAGAGGTTTCTCTTGGTCACACTGCTAGCAGGGTAATTTTATTCACTACAAAAAAATTGGTACCTTGCAGGGTACTAGTTCATAATTACGGGGTATTATAACTTAGATTGTATTTTACCCCAAAGTGTCAAATTTTGACGAAATTCATTTTCTTTGATTCGCTCACCCTCTCACCTCCACGAATTTACTTATCACTTGTTTGAAATAGTACAATCCTTATAATCTCCAAATAATCTTTTCCTTGGACTAATGTCAATTACCTTACGACCAATTCAACGTGCAATACCACATGGTACAACATCGCCGTAATTTAATACTGTGAAGCGTAGCATCATCATAATATTGCGGGGTGTAACAAAAAAACTAACTCACTAGGAGAGCACTGAAAGATGATGGAACTGGAGTGCAAATAGACGGTCAAGACACATCTCCCTTGGCCACATGTTGAACAGAATAAGCTGTCTTACCATGATGTCCTCTACCGAATTGCCATCTACCTCCAAATGAGGTACCATTGAAACTACCAGAACAACAAGGTCTCTTATCCCTCATCATAGCCTCTCTTCCCTGACTACGAACACGCTCGATCCTCTGAGCTGTCTCCACAACCTGATGAAACGTAGTTCCAATCTCCGACTCTCGGCCATGACAATCCTGATACCATAAGTCAACCCCTCGATGAATCACCTCACTTTTTCCGCCTCAATGTGGATCAAGAAAGCAATATGAAGAGAAAACTCTAATGACCCGACCGGTAATTTTATTTATTTGAGCTCCATTTTCCCATTTGATGCTTCTTATATATTTGGTTGTTATTTTGTGACTTGCAGGGATGGATGGTTAGTTTCCAGAAAGGTTTTGAAGTGAACTGAAACATTTAGTTTCTTTGTTGGAAGATTCAGTTATAAGAGTTGACTAATGTTTGAATTTTGTGTAAACGACCTCGAAATAGAGATTTGGTGATTTCAATAGGTTCGTATGATGATTTGAACTTAGAGGTATGTTCGGATATGGTTTTGGCGTTGGCTCTTTTTGCCGAGAGTTGGCAATTTGAAGGTTAAAAAATTTGTTAAGTTTGACCATGGGTTGACTTTGAGGCTATCGGGTTTGGATTGTTATTCTAGGACTTGGAATAGGTCCATTTTTTCACTTAGAACTTGTGTGCAAAGTTTGGTCTCATTCTGAGTTGGTTTGGTAGGAATCAAATGCTTAGTTTTGAGTGTTGAAGTTCTTGAGTTTATGGTCTTGCATGATAGTTTGGTGTTTGATTTGTCGTTATCGACGTTATTTTGATGTTTTGAGCTCGCGATTGAGCTCGTATGAGGTTTATATATTTGTGTAGATGTTTGATGTGGGGCGTAAAGGGCTCGAGTGGATTTCGAATTAGTTTTGGACTAGTTTGGAGAAGCTTAGGTATTTGTTGGTGCTGCAGACCTCGCAATTGCAAGGGTCTGCTCGCAGTTGGGATAGCTCGCATTAGCAGAGTGAGGATGCAATTGCGATATTGGGCAGTGAAGTCTTGCGAAGCTAGTGTCACAAATGCGACATTTACAATTGCGAAGGAAAGTCCACATTTGCAACGCATGGTCGCATGTGCGAGCTTTCTGGTTGCAATTGCGATACCAGAGGCGGAGGGATCCAATTTTCTTTTGCGAGCCATTTCTCGCATTTGCGAGGCTTTCAATTGTGAACTCTCGATGATAATTTCTACTTTCGCAGCTTATTATTTTGAAGGGATTTCAGGACTTAGACCCATTTTCTCATATTGTTAACCCTAGACTTGGAGATGGCCGATTTTTGAAGAGGGGTTTCACATAAGGCAACTGGGTAAGTGATTTTCACTTGATTTTGATACTATATCTTGATTTTTTTTACGGATTTTCACACCTAAATCATGGAATTTAGAAGAGAATTTTTGGGGGGGTTTTACTATATTTTAAAAATTGAAAAATGGATATTTGATAGTCGATTTGGACTCGATTTTTGAATTTAATCACATATTTGAACTCGTGGGGTTATGTGTAGTCGGGATCTACCCCTTGACTTTGGTTTTGACCATGTGGGCCCAGGGTTGACTTTTATTGACTTTTGAGAAGTTAGGTAAAGATTAGGACTTTATTATTTGGAATTAATTTCTATTCTATTATTTGATATTATTGAGTTATTTTTTACTAGATTTGAGCTGGACGAAGGTTATTTTTAAAAGAATGCTATTTTCGAGGATTGATTTGGGCTTATTGAGGTAAGTATCTTGTCTACCTTTGAGGGAAAACCCCCATAGGATTTGCCTTAGTTTCCTAATTGTGATGTGAAAAGCGACGTGTACGCGAGGTGACGAGCGTGTACATATGTGCGATGTGTGGTATGTGACCGGATTAGACCTTAGGCTTCTAATATGCCTTATTTGATGATGTCCTTTATATGAAACTTGCTTAATCACTTGAGACTGCTTAAATTTGGTTCCTACAATTGATTTAGCCATAGTCATGCTTTATATGTTGAACACTCATCCGCATTCTTATTATAGTCATGTCCTTGTGCACCTTGTTGACAATTATGAGCTTATGTCTTTGACGGTGATTTGGCATATTGCATTGTGATAATTATGGCACATGTGGACATGTTGGGTGGATTCATTGGGTGTTCGAACGGGGTCTTTGCCATGGGAATATTGTGTTGCACGTGTGGCGAGATAAGCGCGGCGTTCTTGGGTTTGCACATGTGACGTAATAAGGGTTGGGATCTTAATTATAGGCATGTGGCGGGATAAGGATGACATTTCTTGGTTATTGTACAAGCGGCAAAATAAGGGTGGCATTCTTGATGATGTTTATGTGGTGGTTTAAGAGTGACATTTTCTATCATGTATAGTCATTCTTTAAACTTCGTCATGCATTTCTACAAGTTTTAAGTCGTACTTAACATACTATATATGCCTATGTTTCTACTTGATGAGTTGCTTGTCAAATATAGCTTTTCTTACTTTGAGTTATTATCACAAGTTTTAACGAGATTATTGGTATTGTACTCCGACATATATTCTTGTTGCTTTTTATTGATAAATGCACAAGTTCTTCGACTAGTGAGTAACACGTGGCTTGAATCTCGTCATTACTTCACCTAGGTTAGTCTTGATACTTATTGATTATCGATTATGGTGTACTCATACCATATTTCTGCACATTATTCTAACAGTGATTAGGGTACCCACACGGATGATTCTAGAAGCATTTTTGGATACTTATTCTCGTTGGGCACTTGCTATTTCAGTTGAACCTCTGAAAAACAGGAAGCTATTTGGCTAAGGAAGATATTTAAGGACTTAAACCATGAACAAACATATGCTACTAGGATCATGTGTGATAATTTTTTAGCAGTTTTAATCTAAAAAAAAAAATCAGTGTTTCATGGTCGAACTAAGTACACTAAGATCAAGTTTTAAACTTGTTTATAACCAAAAATCAACATAAACATCCATAGAACACATCAATACACAATTAAAAGCAGAAACTAGTGTATAATAGATCATATATTAAGCAAATGATTCAGATCGTCACTCAACTATAAATAATTGACTATCAAAGTCATATATCTTTACTTTATCTTTTAAAAGTCACTGTACTTTACCTATCTCATTGAAATGGTCACTCTTGCCTCATATTGTGTTTTTCTGGTGAAACAAAATGTCATGGCAAAATTAATTTTAAAAATAAATAATTAAAATATAGATTTAAAACCTACATAATTTTAAAAGCCATTTTAATAGGTTCAGATTTTAAACTTGTGTTTTAATTATTTTTTCTTAAAAAGAGTCTAAGTGAGATAGATAAAGTAGAGTGACTTCTTAAAGACAAAATAAAGATATATGACTTGGCCAAATATTCAAAGTTGATAGATTATTTGAGCCATCAACTCGTCAGGTATTACATATGGAACAATGCAACATGTTAATAATTAGCA
Source organism: Nicotiana paniculata (assembly GCA_005239505.1). NCBI lineage: Eukaryota > Viridiplantae > Streptophyta > Magnoliopsida > Solanales > Solanaceae > Nicotiana > Nicotiana paniculata. The sequence continues at coordinate 50,190 of ML344906.1, read as the reverse complement.
ATTTAAAAACCTATTCTCGTCAAACAATAAACAGAATTTCAAAATTTTCAGTTGGATACTAATTAAACTTTTAAAGAATATTTACTTCTCATTGGTTGCCACGAAACTGTTCACATTTCCAAATTAATTCACAATAAATAATTTACTGAATTATTGAAAGAAAACTGCTAAAACCGAATCCTTCTAATAATAATATATAAATGTCGTAAACGTAGTGGAATTTACGCATCCGAACCACAAATGATTTTGTTATATTTTGTCTCTTTATTTAATTAAGCATTGTTTCCAAGTACTTGTTGTTCAATTAAAGTAACTACAAAATGTCAAACCTAGTGATAAATATTGGAGTCCATTACTCAAATGGTCACTCAACTATCCAAAATTATCTCCTAAAGTCACTTTACTTTCGTTTGTAACAACAAAGTCACTGAACTATGCCTATTGCACTCAGAAGGTCACTCAACTAAATTTTTCAAATTTTGGATTGCCAAATACCTATTTTAACCTCTAAATTATAACATTTATCTTCTTTTTATTTTTTAAAACTTTTTAATATTATGATTTTTCTTTTTAAATTTATATTATGGACTTACCTATAGAATAAATAAATATTATTTATAAATTAAAAAAATAAAAAATATTTAAGTATATATAATGCTGGAATAACAAAATAATGAGCATAGTAAAAAAAATTAATTAGAATAATTTATTAGTAATAATAATATTAGTATTAACAACAAAAATTCAAAAATTTATTTACACAATTCAGATGAAAGAAAATAAAAGCTGCAAAATATATATTTCGTGCACGTAATATAAAAATAATTATTTAAATAAAGGTATTTTTATAATTTACATTATATATTCTTGAAAATTATGCTCAATTATATAATTATGTTTCTACCAACTTTCCGAAGACACAAAGTTATGTCACCGAAAAGTAGGGGGACTATCTGTATAGGATAAAATATGCTATGTTAAGTCGTGCATGAAATATATATAATATAATTGAGCATAATTTTCAAGAATATATAATGTATATTATAAAATACTTTTATTTAAATAATTATTTTTTACATGCATGAAATATATATAATATAATTGAGCATAATTTTCAAGAATATATAATGTATATTATAAAATACTTTTATTTAAATAATTATTTTTTACATGCATGAAATATATATTTTACAACCTTTTTTCTTTTATTCTTAATTGTGTAAATAAATTTTTGAATTTTTGTTGTTAATATTAAAATTATCATTAAAACAAATTATTCTAATTAATTTTTTTACTATGCTCATTATTTTGTTATTCCAGCACTATAGATGCTTAAATACTTTTTATTTTTTTAATTTATAAATAATATTTATTGATTCCTTAAGTAACTCCATAATATAAATTAAAAAGGAAAAATTATAATATTAAAAAATTTAAAAAAATATAAAGAAGATAAACATTAGAATTTAGAGGGTAAAATAGGTATTTGGCAATCCAAAATTTGAAAAATTTAGTTGAGTGACCTTCTGAGTGCAATAGGCATAGTTCAGTGACTTTGTTGTTACAAACGAAAGTAATGACTTTAGGAGATAATTTAGGATAGTTGAGTGACCATTTGAGTAATGAACTCTAAATATTGTGATAGACTAATCATGTATATATACTTCCTACAATGTATTGTAGTAAACTATCCTTTGCATATAAATTTTATATGAAATTTGAGTAATTTATGATATTTGAAAGCAAGAATATATACAGAGGGGAATATTCAATTGATCCTATTAACACATGTGTATATTTATTAGTTGTACAAGTGAGTTGGTAGTTATATACATCTGTAGGTGTATGTAGTATAAATAGGTGTAGATATGAGTTGTATTCATTATTCCCTGCATTACTTAAATTTTGAAGTAAGCTCATTCTCTAGTGAAATAGAAAAGAAGTTTCCAGAAGCTTCCTCGTCTGTGACATCTCTTGTTCGCCATTAGAGCTTACTCGAGGTGAGCTTATCTTCTTCATCTTCTCTATTATTTTGTCATGGTATCAGAGCATGTCTCTCGATCCTAAACTCAATTAGTCAATTTTCCTTCCTATTTGAAGCATATCTCTACGGTATTTTTCTGTACGAATATCAAAATTTTCCCAATTTTTTTTTTCAAATTGATCCTTGATAATCATGGCTATTGATGAAAACACAATGTTCCACAAATCCGCTTTACATGCATCCATCTGAAAGCTGGTTCTATGCTTGTGCCGGCACTTTTCGACGGATCAGGATACAGATCATGGAGAAGAGGAGTTCTGAGAGCTCTCTCAGTGAAGAATAAAGTAGGATTCATAAACGGAAAGTGCAAAAAAGCCAGATTCTCAAGATTCTAGCTATGATCAATGGGAGCGCTGTGACGACATGGTCACATCGTGGATCCTAAATTATATCTCAAAGGATTTGGCGGATAGTCTATAGTATGTTAATGACGCTCAGGAACTTTGGAAAGAGCTTGAAGACAGATATGACCAGACAAATGGAGCGAAATTGTATCAATTGCAGAGGAAGATAAATGATTTGAGTCAAGGAACCCTAGATATCACTAGGTACTATACTAAAATGAAGAAGCTTTGGGAAGAAAACACGTTGAATGCATATGCTCAGTGCAAATGCAATTGCACATGTGGTGCTAAGGCAAATATGCAGAAGGCTGAGCAAGACAGAAGGCTGATTCAATTTTTAATGGGACTAAATGAAGTCTATACTGTAGTTAGGGGAAGTATTTTAATGATGTATCCATTACCCTCACTCGCACAAACCTTTTCAATTCTCATCCAAGAGGAGAAACAAAGAGAGGTCAATCCAAACAATCAATTGGTGATTGAATCTACTTCCTTGAGTGCTAACATATCAGGAGGAAATCACTTCAGGACAAACTTTGGTCAAAAAACAAACATTGCATACAACACTGGATATGTGAACTACAATCAACATGGAAACATAACTGGAAACAACAACTACATGGGAGGATATTTTGGGAATAGGCCACGACCTTTTTGTGACTATTGTAAGAAGCCAGGTCACACTAAGGAAAGATGCTACAAGTTGCATGGTTATCCTCAGGATTCAAGGTTCAACAAAGGGAAGAGAATTGCTGCCAATATACATGAAAGTCAAGGAGAGAGTGTCATTGAAGGTGGAGATGGAAACAATGGACATGCACAGGAACAAGACAGAACTATGCAAAATCTTGCTAAGGAAGTTGGTGAGCATCCTGGAGAATTTTCATGCTGGAAATGGAGGAAAACTGAAAGAAGGAGCTGTGAATTTTGCAGGTATCTCAGCTTGTTCAACTCATTTTGATTGTGGTTCTAGCTCATATGAATGTTCTAGGTCTGTTGCTGACTCTTGGATACTTGATTCTGGGGCATCAAACCATATGACCTATGATAAATCCATGTTAATCAATGTAAAAACCTTAGTCTACCCTTTTCTAGTTACTTTTCCCAATGGTATAAAGGGAAGGTGACATTGATGGGAGATGTAGTAATGAGCCCTAAGTTCACTCTGAAAAGAATTCTCTTTGTCCCCAGTTTCAAATTCAACCTAATCTCAGTACATTGCTTAACAATTCAATTTGATTGCTTTGCCATATTCACCAAATTTGCTTGCATCCTTCTGCAGGCCCCTTCACTGAAGAGGGCTCAGGCAATTGGTGAAAGTAAGGATGGTCTGTATCTCTACAAATCAGATTCTTGCAAGTCCAACACTTCAGATTTCTGCAAATCTAATTCCCTAGTCCTTGACACTTCATCTAGTGCATCAAATAAAGGTGATGTAATCACTCAGTCTACTCCATCTAGTATAACCAGTAGCAGTAGTGTTAGTCCACACTTTTCTTCACACATTACATCTAGTTTACATAATTCTTTTCCTATTGCATCTAGATCACACACTTCTCATGAATGTAATAAAGTTGTCACCAATTCTCATGTGCAATATGAAGGAAATACTAGTTCTACATGCAATGCATCTATGAATAATAAACACATGATTGATCTCTTGTGGCATAATATATTGTGAGATGTACCCTTTGTCAAGATGAGAGGAATTGAGTCCATACCCTTCCATTTTTCACCTAAACAATCCTTTATTTGTCTAATATGCCCAATGGCTAGACAGAATAGACTGCCATTCTCAGAAAGAACTACAATAACAACCAAAATCTTTGAAATCTTACATGTAGACTTGTGGGGGCCCTATAATGTGCCAACACATGATAGAAATAAGTACTTTATCACCTTAGTAGATGACTACAACAGGTGCACTTGGACACACCTTCTTAGCTGCAAGAGCAATGCCCTGCAAGTAATCAAGGCTTTCTCTGCCATGGTGAAAAACCAATTAAATTGTTCCAATAAGATCATTAGAACATATAATGTCCTTGAGTTTATAAATTCTGAGACTGCTTCCTTCTTGCAGTCTGAGGGAATCATACACCCCAAAACATGCCCATATACACCTCAACAAAATGGCATAGTCGAAAGAAAACACAAGTACCTTTTAGAGACAGCCAGTGCACTGTTTTATCAGTCCAAACTCCCCATGAAATACCGGGGAGAATGTATCCTCACCTTAACATATTTGATTAACAGAATTCCTTCTACCACTCTCAAAAACAAATGCCCATTGGAGCTACTGTACAAAACAAAAACCCAAATACTCTCACCTCAAAAGTTTTGGATGCCTTTGCTTTCCTACAACCCTAAAGACTCACAAAGATAAATTTTAATCTAGATCCTTACCTCATGTATTTGTGGGATATCCTTTTAGGACAAAGGGCTACAAGCTACTCAATCTAATCACAAAGCAAATTCATGTTTCAAGGGATGTTGTATTTCATGAAAGTGTATTTCCTTTTGCTTTGCACTCTAATTTCAATAGAGTCTTTCCCTCATTTCCACAAGTAAATACAGAATTAGCACAAGAATTATTCCCTTCTCACAGGTCAGCATCTATCCCTACTTCTCCTAGTACATCGCTCCCAACAATGTCACCTGATCCTCCATCACCAGGGCTAAGAGAACCTAATTCTCATGTGACTTCAAGTTCAGAAGAACATTTTTCCTTTTCTGATAACAATGAAACTCTGTCCAACAATACTCCTAACTCAATAATACAATAATCTAATGAAACTTTCGGAAGGCCATCCAGAACCCTCAAAGTCTCTACTTACTTGAAAGATTACAACTATTCACTACCCAACTTACAAACAAATCATCCTGAATCTCCCTCCAGTAGTAACCAAAGCACCACCTCACTCTCCTTCAATGTATCCATACTCAATGCCCAATGTGTTTCACTCAATTCTTTGAGTTTTGATAGTTAGCAACTGATCAGAATCATTTCCCATGAGACTGAACCTAGTTCATATGAGGAGGCAGTTGCTGATCCTGCTTGGCAGGCAGCTATGAATCAAGAGTTTGAAGCCCTTTATGCCAATCATACTTGGGGGCTTGTGCCTCTTCCAACTGGAAAAAGGGCAATATGATGTAAATGGGTATACAAGGTGAAGCACAAGGTAGATGGGAGCATAGAGATAATGAAAGCAAGGCTAGTATTGAAGGGATACACTCAGGAGGCCGGGGTAGACTACACAAAACTTTTTCACCAGTAGTTAAAATGACAACTGTTAGGGCTCTAATTGGGATAACAATAAAGAAAGGCTGGGACATTTTTCAATTGGATGTGAATAATACATTCCTTCATGGAGACCTTCATGAAGAGGTATACATGGAAGTACCTCCAGGTCTAGCTGTAGAGAGGTCATATTTAGTGTGAAAATTGAACAAGTCCTTATATGGATTGAAGCAAGCAAGTAGACAATGGTATGAGAAGTTAACTGAAGCTCTCTGTTCCAGGGGATACACACATTCTTTATTAGACTATCTTGTTTTACAAAAGACATGGAGATTCAGTGGTGTTTGTGGCTGTTTATGTAGATGATGTCCTGGTAACATAGACTGATTTACAAGAAATAGAAGAACTAAAGGCCTACTTACATAAGACTTTCAGAATAAAGAACTTATGAAGACCACACTATTTTCCAGGACTAGAAATTCTGTATAAGGGTGATGGAGTATTGATATCACAAAGGAAATTCACAATGGATTTACTGTCAGAATTTGATTGTATGAAGTATTACTCTTTGACCTCGCCACAATTAAACTAAGTGTAGACGAGGGGTCTTTGTTACCTAATCCTTCACACTTCAGAAAACTAGTGGGAAAACTGAATTACTTGACTAACACAAGATTTGATATATCCTATAGTGTGCAACATTTGAGTCAGTATATGCAAAGTCCTAGGGAGCCACACTTGAAAGCTGCATATCATGTGCGGAGATATCTCAAAGGTGATCAAAATTTAGGGATCTTTTTATCCAACAACAAAGATTACAGGGTTAGAGCCTTTTGTGATTCAGATTGGGCAGCTTGCCCTGACTCAAGAAAGTCAGTTAGTGGTTATGTTGTATTGCTGGGCGATAGACCTATCAGTTGGAAATCAAAGAAGCAACACACTATCTCATTGTCCTCAGCAGAAGCAAAATATAGAGCTGCCAAACAAGTTGTGGGAGAATTAGTATGGCTGCTCAGGTTACTCGCAGAATTGACAGCCCCCGTAACATTTGTTGTGCCAGTCTTCTGTGATAGTGAAACATCACTTCACATAGCCAAGAATCCTGTATTCCATGAACGCACAAAACACATAGAGATGGACTGCCATTTTGTGAGAGATCAAGTACACGAGGGGCTCATCACATTGCACCACATTTACACGAATGAAGAACTGGCTGATATCTTCACTAAGCCCCTCACAGGGGTGAAACACTGCAATTTACTGAGCAAGTTGGCTGTGAGTTCCTCCCTTCCAACTTGGGGGGAGGGGGGTATTAACACGTGTGTATATTTATTAGTTGTATAAGTGAGTTGGTAGTTATATACAACTGTAGGTGTATGTAGTATAAATAGGTGTAGATATGTGTTGTATTCATTATTCCCTGTATTACTTACATTTTGAGCTAAGCTAATTCTTCAGTCAAATAGAAAAGAAGTTTCCAGAAGCTTCCTCGTCTATGACATCTCTCGTTCGCCATTAGAGCTTACTCGAGGTGAGCTTATCTTCTTCATCTTCTCTACTTTTTTGTCAGACCCAAGTAATAGTGACGGTAAATTAATATAGCTTTTATACACCTCTTTGGATAATCAAATAATTTAGGAAAGGAAGCATATATATAACTTGTTCAATTGTTAAGTTATTTGACATTTTAATCCAGCAACTATATAACAAGGATTCCCGTCCTATCACTTATTCCTTTGTTTAATTCAGCTTATAATTTCTTTAAAAAGTGGAGATTCAATCTGACTTGATTGGATATAAAGCAAGTAACAATTAGAGAAGGAAGAAAGGTGACTACTTTCCCTTTTGGCAATCATATTTCAATTAAAATAAGTTGGAACATGAATATATATAAATAAAATAAAACAAGACAAAAGCAGCCTTTTATGAGAAAAGAAGTAGCAGAAACCTCATACTATAAAATAATGCAAGATTTGATACTACTTATTTGGAATACACTTAACCTAGAAAAAGCTATATAGAGGATTCCCAAAAAAAAAAAAAAAAAATTTGTTTTGGCTTGCTTCTCTCAACATGATCTCATTATAACGTTACGTGCACTAATTTTGCAGTTTAGCCCCAAATAGAGAAAAAAAAATGTCATTTTTATCTTCCCTATAAACAATAATAGCTGATAATTATACATTTTTAAAGAACTTTGTTTTTGTTTTTCTTTTTTTTTCCTTGAACCAAAAAAAATGTTCTTCTTTTCCTTTTATAGTTGACACTGTAAATAGTTTCCTTTTATCTGGAAACGTAAGTCCACTTAATTTGTCCAACTTAAATGATTTACTTAGCTTGACCAAAAATAAATAAAAGTTTTATTGGACTCGAGCACTGGACGTGCATGAGATTTTCTTCAAAATGAAACTGCTATTAAATTTATAATGTTGACCGCAACAATTACAAGCATCTTGAACTGAAAAATTACCTAAACACACAATTCCATTCAACTGGTTCCTCCAATTCTATTTTACTTTGCTCTTTCACTATCTTTTCTTTGGAAAATATTTACTTCAAAGAGTAAATTCAAAAGAAAAAAAAGAGTTAAAAACGTTTAACCCTAATTCATTATACACTGTGTTTACCCTTAAAATCGGATAATAATTAAACTTATAATGTGGTTTTAATGATGCGTGATTTCATCTAATAACAATTCATAAATAACAGAAATTAACAATAACATAAAGCAAACCAGTGTTGAAATGCAATTCAACCCTCGAGCTAGTGTGTCGTCAAACTGACTAACACTAAAGTAATGAAATATAAAATAAACTGATAAATAAGAAAGTATGAGAGAGAGAGTGTGTGTTATATTGCTTTGATATGTGAGAATAATGTGTACTACAAATGATTAGAATCCCCTTTATAGAGTAGAAGAATTCTACTTATGGTACAATTCTAATTTCAGAAGGAAATCTCATGATTAGCTAAATAATCATTCTTGATTTGATCCGTTCCGAGATTTTCGCCATGATCCTCGACCAGTCACGAATATCTCCTTTCTGTTATTGTGCTATCTTCGGTCTTGCTCGATGTCTACCTTGTTTGGTCTCGGTCCTTGCCGGTCTCGATCTCGACAGGTATCTCAAATCCCGAACTCGGTACCTTGTCCTCATGCCTCGGTCTGATCTACTATGGAGCCGATCTTCGATCCATCCCCCTGATCTCGATTAATCAGTAAAATCGATTGGGCCCGATTTTACCCGTATACACACTGCTTCAAAACATCGATTTGGTCCAACATGGCAAGTTAATGCGGCAAGTAAAACCGAGTAATATTTTGTCTTAAATATGTATCACTTATTTAAATTCGTCAAAACTGAAAAACCTGTAACATGATTATGTCATAAATAATTTTTTTGGTGTCACTCCTAACTTTTTATTCCTTTTTCATCCATTTAGGGCATTAGAACATAGCCATATTTAACCAACCGATAATAGGAAATATTTATCGAAAAATATCCCTAGAAGTCAGTTCTACGAAGACCTTTTGGAGATTGGCCTTTCTTTCTCTCCACCTGAATACCAAATCACAACTAATTTATCATGGTTTAATAATATATTAATATGAAAATATATACTAATCGATAATCATTAGGTGAAAAAAGTGTAAATAAAAAAAACATATACTAATACATATTAATCGATGATATAGAGATTGAATTCAGCTCAGAACCAAAGTAATACCCGCCAATAGTACATATTATGAAATGTGAAAAAAAAAGAAAAAAAAGTGCAAAGAGACAAGAATATTAAGAAGTCAATAGTTCTCAATTGAATACTATATTATTAAGACAGGATATGAGGGCCATCAGCTTTAAAAGAATTAGGATCGAAAGTAAAAAATGTGGGGCTTTTAGATTAATTACTAATTGTTGATTAATTAACGGAATGGGTGTGATGGTCGAGTAAAAGATTAGTGGGGGTGGCTCAAGATTAGGTTACTTCAGTTTATTTAATCAAAAAGTGCGGGCAATGGAATATTTAGAGGCACGCGATTGTTATAGCATTATGTGGATTAAGGAAACAATGTATTCGAACTAAATATTTTAAACAAAATGAATAGATGGAATTTATTTGTCTTTTATGTACATATTTATTTTACTATAATTTGGTACTATATATATTTTCACTTTAATCTATAATCTTAGGGATTATTTAGTTGGTGGTATAAGTGATAACAATCTCGAGATTGGATGTACGATAATTTTATCCCACATCTGATTAAATTTTAAATGAGGGTTTAGTAATTTTGAGATTAGTTAATCCCACAATGGTAGTATTATTCTATCCCACGTTGAGAGTAGAATAATAATTCTGGGATTAGTTAATCCCAGGATAGATACTAAAATAACAAAGATATCCTTCTCCAAGGCCCTGTCATAACCCAAAATCCCACTAAGTCGTGATGGCACCTAACCTAACCCGTTAGGTAAGCCCAATTGTATAAGTAACTACTAAGAAAAGAAACTAGTAGAGATAATAAATAAAATGGCCAAAAGAGTCTAATATAACTCCCCTCAAGGACTGGTAGTACAAGTCATGAACCACTATGATTTAGATTTACAAACCGAAATGAAGAATAAATATGATATCTGTTTGAAGTTTACATAAACAGAAACTCAAATCCTACGCTACCACGAACAAAAGATAGCTTGAATTTTGAACGCAGGTACATCCTCAATGCAAGGTTTCGTCTTTCACAGCTACGCAGCTCCAAGATATGCACCAAAGGTGTAGAAGTGTAGTATCAGTACAACTGACCTTATATAATCAGTAAGTATCTTGACTAACCTCGGTGAAGTAGTGACGAAGTTTTTAAGTCAAAAGATACTCACTAATATAACCTTTTCAGTTAAATTGCAATAAAAAGAATACTTGCAATAATAGAGAAGAGTACAAGAACAAATATGCGAAACAGTAAATGATTACTAAAAGAAGTCACAATCAATTTTCTCAATGTCACAACCAATCCTTTCCTTCAAGCGATAACCAAACAACATAGTAAATTCACGTATCTTCATAGTATGAGCAATGTGTTCAAGATATCAAGTTAAATGGCATGGCAACACCTTTCGTACATTTATCTCATCCTCACTAGATAGATGAATGTATGTCAAATCAATTGGCACGACAACACCCTTCGTACATTTATCTCATCCTCACCAAATATACGCGTAACAGTACCAACCAGGTAAAAGAAATGCCAATAACAGTAATAAAGAAGTGGAGAATACACAGGTAGCAGTAATGAACTAGGAAGAGCACACAAACAACAATGACAGACAGGGTGGAAGGCACAGAAGTAATGATAACAATTAGGGTAAGAGAGCATAAATTTTATTATCTAGCAAAGTAGAAGGTTTAGACGAGAGCATAACAAACGAGGAAAATGCATAGATATAAATGTAACAAACAAGACGTAACACATGATTATGACTAGATAAATAGATATGAAGCATAGATAGCACAATAACAATTAAGGCAGGAGGCAAACACGTAACGACAACAACAAGTCACATAAAAAGCATAGGTGCAACAATGTGATGACCCAAAAGGTCATCCCGTATTTTTCTAGCTAATTTTATATTCCGAGGTTGTAAAAACCTTCTTCTAATCTTACCTCGATTTACATGCGCAGTCCGGGCATGTAGCCGGGAAGCCTTTATGTGAAAAACTGATATAAATGATAATTTTGTATTAGAAATTTGAATAAAGTTGACTTCGGTCAACGTTTTTGGTAAACAGCCCCGGACCGGTGCTTTGACGGTCTCGGAGGGTCCGTATAAAAATATGGGATTTGGGCGTATGCCCAGAATCGAATTCCGAGGTCCCAAGCCCGAGAAATAAATTTTTTAAAGAAAATTATTTTCTGAAAAATATAAAGTTTTTGAAAATGAAATTTGATGTGAAACCTGTGGTATCGGGCCCGTATCTTGGTTCCGGAGCCTGGTACAGGTTCAATATGATTTATATGTGTTATCTGTGAAGTTTGGTAATAAACGGATTTGGTTTGACATGATTCGGGTCAAAAATGTAAATTTTGATGTTTAAAGAAGTTTTGAGAAATTTCATTGATTTTGAGATTTAGTTCGATGTTTATGATGTTATTTTTGTGTTTTGATTACTCGAGTAAGTCCGTAGGATGTTTTTGAGGTTGTGTGTATATTTGGTTTTGAGCCCCGAGGGCTCGGGTGTGTTTCGGATAGTATTCAGGTCCATTTTCCCTCATTTTCCACTGATGTATCTATCTGCTATCCCTCCCTTCTATGCGATCACATATGCTTAGTCGCGATCACATAGTATTAATTTGGACCCCCAGTTTTTCCTTCACTGAGATCGCATAATCCATCCGCGATCGCAGAAGCCAGCCTGCCCCTTATACACGATCGCATAAGGTTTCCCGCGATCGCGTAGCATATCTTACACCAGCATCTAATTCCTTCTATGCGATCGCACCTCGATTCCCGTGATCGCGATTCACAAAGCACCTGGGAAGAATATAAGTTTGCAAAATCGGGGATTTCACCATTTTTGACATATTTTGACTTCTAGAACTCGATTTTGGGCGATTCCTTGAGGGGTTTTCACACAAATCGAATGGGTAAGTGTTCTTACACTAGAATTAATTATACTTCATGCATTAGTTCTTGTTTTCATCATTTAATTTATGTTTTGGGTTGAGGGGATTGTGGGTTTTGAAAGAAAGTTTCTAAAATGAAAAATCATGATTTGAAAGACCAAATGTTATTGGAATTGGATAAATTTAGTATGGGTGAACTCATATCGGAATGGGTGATCGGAATTTGTTAAATTTGTCGGGTTCCGAGGTGCGGGCCCGGGGGTTGACTTTTGGGTCGATTTTTATGATTTTGTAAAGACTGAGACTTTATTATTCTGAATAGTTCCTTATACGTTTTATATGTATTTTGAAGTTGTTTTAGTTGATTTTGAGTCGTCCGGAGGCCTTCCCGCCCGAGAAGTCTATCTTTGAGTACCGGGTTGTCGTCTTTGAGGTAAGTATCTTGCCTAACCTTGTGGGAGGGGGGGGGGGAACTACCCCTTAGGATTGAGTCTTCCTTGTTGATTGTAGTCCGGATATGCGAGGTGACGAGTGTGTACTCGTACTTATTTGCAATTAGATTGCCCTTTTAGGATTCGTAGATTCTTATATTACCTGTATGATTTGTAATTGTTATACTTGAATCCTTGGTTGTTAATTTCATTCCTTCGTGTTTAAATTAGAATTACTTATTTTTGGATTTTTCGTTGGCTATTTGACTTTACTTGACTTAACTGAATATTCCACTTCTCTTATCATCATGCTATATTTTCTTCCTAGCTTGCCTAATTGACTATAATTAGTGTTATCTAGCCTTATAGTTGACTAGTCGTAGTTGGAACATCTATCAATTGGAGTCAAGCATGCCCGTGAGTCTTACATTGTGATTTATATGACTATTCCCTTAAGTGCTACTTAGGTCTAATTGTTAGACATTTATGTTATTGGTATTTCCTTGATGTTGCCTATTACTGGGCCTTGTTGAAGTTGAGTTTATTCCGTGAAGTTAACTGTTTTGGTGAAGATTGGTTATAGCTGTTTCCCTTGCCAGGATTGTGTGGTTTCTCTTATTATTCTGTTGTTGATGATGTTGTTTGCTTTTTTGACTCCCTTACCAGGATGTTATGATTTCTATTACCGTTTATGTTGTTAATGATATTGTTTTCATTGTTGATTCCCTTGCCGGGATGATATGATTTCTATTGTTGTTTATACTATTGATGATACTGTTTGCGTCGTTGACTCCCTTGCGGGGATGTTGTGATTTATGGTTCTTATTGTTGATTTCCCTTGTTAAATTGTTGTTTATGTTATTTAGCACGAGGGGATATTTCCGTGCCATGTTTATGTTATTTAGCACGAGGGGACATTCCGTGTCATGTTACGTTATGTTAGCATGAGGGGACATTCCGTGCCATGTTTATGTTATTTAGCATGGGGGGACATTTTCGTTCCATGTTTATGTTATTTAGCACGAGGGGACACTCTGTGCCATGTTATGTTATGTTAGCACGAGGGGACATTCCGTGCCATGTTTATGTTATTTAGCACGAGGGGACATTCCGTGCCGTGTTTATGTTATTTAGCACGAGGGGACATTCCGTGCCGTGTTTATGTTATTTTAGCACTAGGGGACATTCCGTGCCGTATTTATACATTATTATTTTCATTGTTCCTGTTTGCTATTTACTGCATTTATGGACAAGATTTGATATTCCTCCTGTACTGCATGGCGATTTCTGAGTTACGGACTGAGTTCCGGTGGATAAATCTTGAGGAGATTTTGATCAAGGGATTTTATTGAAAAGTATTATCGTAGAAGCAATGGTTTTGAAATGATTATAATTTGAATAACTTTTACATCGAAGGTATATTTGAAAAGTACTAGTCTTGCCTAAAATGATATTTGAAAGTCATTTATTGGGAAAGTATCTTTGGGAAGTTTCGTATTTTGAAAGAAACTATTTTTTTACGTAATTCTCTCTATTAAATATACTTATATCTATTTTGGAGAAAGTATGTTTTCAAAGAAAACTCTTCCATACTAAAATGATTTTATTTGCAAAACTTTTTCATATGAACTGTTGTTTAAAGATTTCCACCAGTCTATGAATTTTAATGGCTAAGGCTCGATATGAACAAACTGACGTAGAGTTGAGTTATTGGCGTTCTCTATTGTATTGTGTTTCCTTTCGGTTTGGCTTATTTTGTTGTCCATCTTTCTGTGTATTTTATGCTGTTTCGTGATTGATTCTGTAATTTCCTTCCGCTTTATATTGTCATTGTCGTAAATTATTCCGTGAAGCCTTAGGTAGATGTAATGTTCGGTCATTTCTATATTCATGTTATTTCTTTTGTAGACCAGTGGTGTCTTGACTAGTCCTCGTCACTACTCCACCGAAGTTAGTCTTGATACTTACTGGGCACCGTTGTGGTGTGCTCATACTACACTTCTGCACATTTTTGTGTGCAGATCCAGGTATATATTGTAGTAGCTGTGTGGATGATTGCCGAGGAGACTCAAGGTAACCTGCTGTTGCGTTCGCAGGCGTCGGAGTCACCTTCTTTGTATTTATTATTCATACACTGTTGTATTTATTTCCAAACAGATGTACTTAGAAGTTGTAGAAGATTCGTAGAGCTTATGACTTGTACTACCGGTTTTGGAAAAGTTTGTACACTATGTTGAGATTTTATATCGAGACTGCTAGCCTTCTTTTATTATTGTTGTTATTCAGTAACTGTTAGGCTTACCTAGTCCCTAAGACTAGGTGCCATCACGATACCCAACAGAGAGAAATTTGGGTCGTGACAAACAATGACAACTTATAATGAAGACATAAATGTATATGCAATGGCACGACATCACCCTTCGTGCTTTACTCTCTTCCTCACATGATAATGTATATGCAATGTCACGACATCATCCTTCATACTTTACACTCTTCCTCACCAAGCACATGTATATCAATGACAAGCAAGATATGAAGCATGGATAGCATCACGGAGAGTGGTTAAGCAAATACACCACGTGAACATCAATCACAACTCTCGAACCAATAAACAATTCAATTAACATCAATAACCCTATTGATTATCTTGACAAAGCCCAAACATGCTTTTCAACATAAGTGTAGAATTCAAGTACCTCAGAATTACGGTCATAAACATGTATTTTGTGATTAGGTATATTGATGACCAGATTTAGCACATCAATAGTTTCACAAAAAGGCCGTCAAAATATGGTTATGACAAGTTGAATTTATTGTTCTAGCCTTGAAATTCATATTCATATTCTTATAGAAATCAAGTAAAATATGAGACAAGAAAATCACATAGTCCTACAAGGCACAAAGAGCCGTATAATCTACCCCGATCATGGATAACCCTGACACATGTATATACGCTCGTCACCTCGGACATGCATCACCTCCACATGTAACAAAAAATATCATTTTATTAGAAAAAATTCTCCCAACAAAGTTAGGCAAGACACTTACCTCAAGTAAGCTAAATGACCACTCTAAGAATCCCTTCTCGCGCAAATTAATCTCCCGACGACTCGAATCTAGCCGAAATAACTTAATATCACAAATAAAAGCCATATAAAAAGATTCTGAATAATAAAGCTTCGATCTTCGGGGACCGTACCCCGGAACCCGATAAAACTCACAAATTTTGAACACCCATTCCAATACGAGCCCAAATATATGTGTTTCATCGAAATCCGACCTCAAATCGACCCTCAAATTATCAATTTATATATATATTTTTTTTTACTAAAATCCCCATTTTTTTTCAATTTGATTCATCAAACAATCGAAAATTCAAGGTTGGAATCATGAATATAAACAAATCCGAGTCAAATATACCTACCCTAATTCAAATTGTGAAAATTTTCTCCAAAATCGTCCAAATTCAAGTTCCAAAACTTTGTGAGAAAAAGTGACTAAGTTTCGGAACAAGTAAATAAAACTTGCAACAATTTTTCCAGCTCGATTCAGATCTTAGATGACCCCAAAGCTCATATTTAATAATCCCAACATAATCCTTGCAAGATTATACCCAAGACAACCTTTTAAATCAATCCAATTTGGCCTTAAAATAAGGAAGATGTGATCTTTTGAAATTTAAAGAAAGTATGAAAATTTCAGGGACATAAATGATATTTTCGTAATTATTCACACAAGAAAAATCAGCAATAAAAAATTCTTCGTTTTAGCAATCAAAACTCATTTGGAACCTTCCAGACACAAACTATATATGCATTTCAACCATAAAACACGCTATGAACCTGTTCGTGCACTCAAAACACCAAAAAGAGGTCATGTTGACCCGATATTGATCATGGTCAAACTCTAAATTCTTAATTAGTCTCTCAACTAATGATTCAAAACATACCCGAGCCCCTCGGGACCCCATCCAATCAAAATAACAAGTAAAAATCCATTATCCAAACTTATCCAAAGTCTTAAAATCCCCACGGAACATCACAACAAAGAATCGAGGCTCAAACCGAATAGAACTTATCTTAGATTGTTAAATCTTTATTCCTTCAAAAGAATGTCTGAATCACACTTGCACACTTCGGATTACTTTTAAACTTTCACACAAACTCAACTTAACTATATAGACCTATCCAAAGTGTCAAAACACTGATTGGAGTCCAATAGCATCAAAGTCAACTCTTGGTCAAACTTATGAACTCTTAAGTTCATCAAATTGCTAACTTTTGAGAAATAGAATCGAATTCTTCTTGGAACCTCCAAAACCAAATTAGAACATATGTATAACTCCAAAATTATCATACAAACCTATCGAAATAATTAAAATCTGATTCCGAGTTTGTTTACCCAAAAGTCAAACCTTGGTCAACTCTTCCAACTTAAAGCTTCCAAATCGAGAGTCATTCTTCCAAATCAATCCCTAACCACTCGAAAATCGAAACCAACTATGCATGTAATTATGGTATAACTTGTTCCCAACCAACCAAATGATCCCTAAGGTTAAACTAATTAATTTGAGTATGGAGGTAAATATTTCCCGGGTTGAAGTACGTATAATTATTTTAATAGAGATCTTGGAGGACAATTGTTGAGGGACTTATAGACTACGTTAAATTACGAATTATGTTATGTGGAGTCCTGTAGAGAAAATTCAAGCTTAAGTTGGAGGATTCAAAAATATAAAAGTAAAAATTTTAAAGGGACACATTTGAATGCAATAATTTCATGAGGTTAAATTGTAAAGAATATTTTTTTTACTTTCTCGACATTCACTAAATTATTTTCTTGTCCGTTTAATACATGAAAATTTGCATTGATGAATTTAAACCGTCATTCCACCTAATAGCTTAAGGGATGCGTCTGGCTTGTGAACATGTTATGTATAAATTATAATGTGTGGATTATAACACATAAATTAAATAATAACGAAAATATTTAGTGAATATACTTTTATTAGTAAATGTTGGCTCATTGGACTAAAAGTAAAATATATACATTAAAATATGAAGTTATATTTGGTTTACACTAGATCAACTTGGATAAGTTTTTTAAAATATTGGTAAAGTATATGCCATATCTCTAATTTAAATGGAGTATCCTTGATAAACCCTTGTGCAAAGATGGGTAAAATGATACGTGAGTTGTTGAGGGAAATCGACCTTGGGATGAATTTATTTGTTAACTGCATCTCCTCCCCGACTTGTGAATGAATGATATTTATGGATCTACCTGGATCAATCAAAACACATTAACATCAGTATCTAACATATGCAACTTAATTACCAGTGCGTCATGGCATGAGAACATCAGGCCGTTCGAGTTAGAATCGTCGAAGGAAATGTTTACTCGGGTGAATGCTTCTTGACTTTGCTTTTTGTGTGCGATGGACACTTTAGCATACTTCTGTCTTTGGGCCATACTTTGTCTCCCATGTCTCTTAAAGAAACTACTAGCTCCGAGGGACTAACACAAAATTTGTGCTCCACGAGCTCCGCACATTAGGTTCCATACTTGCCCGGGAAGGTCCAGTGTGTCTATTCGGATAGGTTCCCTGTTATCTCGACTTACTTGTGTTCTTCTTTTCGACCATTTTGAAGAAGTCCCAGTGTAGGGCTCATATCGATTCCTCGAATTCTTATACTCAAATTTTGTTCATCTATGTGTAGACTCCGATCGATCGGTATACCTACTTCCAGACCTTTGTTCTATACGAAATGATAGCACCTTGTCCTTTTCCATCCGCAGCTTGGTACTGTACTAGTTGTACACCAAGCTTTCAGAGGAAATTCCTGGTGGATGTCCTTTAACCTGCTAGTAGCCTACGAGCTATTTTCATTCGAATTGTTTGCAAAATCTAAAGCGATCCAATTATCGGGGACTTTCGACAATAACATTATTTTCCTATGGAATACGTCCACAAAGTCCTGGAGCAACTCCGAATCTCCTTACTGTATTTTGAAGATATCTTACATCTCTTTCTCTACCTTCGATTCCCAAAATGTGAGTTTTAAAGAAAACATCAGCTAGCTCTACAAATGAACTTATAGAGTTTTCAGATAAAAGTAAATACAAAGTTAATTCTCCCTTCATAAGCATTTCTTAAAAAAATTTGACCAGTACAGAATCAATTTCATGCTTCGTCAAGTTGTTTCCCTTGATCCCAATAGTGTAGGTTGTGACATGGTCTCGGTGTTTCGTGGTTCCATTATACTTGGCAAGATTTATAATTTTGAATTTCTTGGGTACGAGAAAAGGTGCGTGTCACGACCCAAAAACTCACTATAAGGATTGTGATGACACCTAGTTCCTAAGACTAAGTAAGTCGATCACATGACTAGATCAAATAAAATATAAAAACTTAAATATTAAATAAAAGCTGAAAATGCCATAACATAGCCAAAACAGGAATACAATAGTCATAATCCCAAAATCCGCTATAATACTAAGTCATAAGCTCTACATGAAATACATAAGAAGTCTCAAAATACATTATTGTTTGAGATACACAAATAGTAATAGACATAAAAGAGGGTGGCTCTGAGGCCTGCGAGCGGAACAACATGTATACCTTGAAATCTCTAACAGCTCTGACACCACTCTCTGATGACCAGCACGAACTGAGGTACCTGGATCTGCACAAAGAATGCTCAGAAGTGTAGTATGAATATATCATAGTCGGTAGCCATTAAGTATCGAGACTAACCCCAGTAGAGTAGTGACGAGGTTCAAGTCGAGACACTCACTAGTCAAATAACATGTGCAATATAATAGAAGAAAGGTGACAACAGAAAGCATAACGAAACAAATATCAACTATCTCGAAGAACAAATAACATTAACTTCAAGTAGAATAACTCCTCTGTACCAACCAATTGTCAAACAAGAGTGGGACGTGTGATAACATATCAAATCAACCAATAACTCATGAAAATTACACGGTAGAAACATTTAAGAGAATAAGTATGTGACCAAAACATCAATCTCCCGTTCCAACACATGCACAATAACAAGGGAACACCCCGAATTACCACATAACATCATCAACAAGGCACCCTGTAACGACCAGATCAATTGTTTTGAGCATTTACATTCAGCTCGGCAGTTTGAGATCATGAGTAGCTTTGTCTTGTGTATAATGACTTACGTGTACCATCGACTTTTATTTCGAGTGGTTCGGGATTGAGTTAGAAGGATGATTCTCACTTGAGAAGCTTGGAGTTAAAAGAGATGACCAAGTTTGACTTTTATATATTTGACCTCGGAAGAGGAGCTTTCAATGTTCCGGTAGGTCGGGATGGTAATTTTGTACTGAGAGTATTCCCGAATTTGCATTTAGATGTATTTAGAAGGTTTCATCACTATTTGACGAAAGTCGGCAACTTGATGGTTTGGAATGTTTACAAGTTTGACCGAGATTCGAATTTGATGATATGGGGTTCAGACCTTAGTTTTGGGAGTTGAAATAAGTTTGTTATGTCATTTGGAACTAGTGTGCAAAATTTGAGGTCATTCCGAGTTGATTTGATTTGGTTCGGCACGAGTTTTGGAGGTTGAAAGTTCAATAAGTTTGATTTGAGGTGTGATTCGTGGTGTTGATGTTGTTATACGTGAATTGAGGTCTCGATTAGGTCCGTTTTACATTTTGGAACTTGTTGGTATGTTTGGATGGTGTTCCGAGGGGCTCGGGCGAGTTTCAGGGGGCTTTCAGATCATTTTGGATGGATTTTGTGTTGCTGGTTTGCTGGTGTCATGTAAGTCATCGCGCTCGTGGGAAGGCTATCGTGTTCGCGAAGGGTCACGGGTGTTGTTCTACGCGTTTGCGAAGGATGTTGATGGTCCAAGTGCTTTATGCACGTTCACAATAGTGCTTACGTGTTTGCGGAGGGTAGTCTGATTTGTGTATCACGTTCGCGAGGATTGGGATAAGAATGCGAAGCGTTATTCGTGGGCTGTGAGATTGTGCTTTGCGAACGCGATGTTGTTACCGCATTCGCGAAGGGTATTGCTGGAGCAATATTATAAAGTACTCTATCTCGAAGGTTTTGGTTATTTTATCACATTTTGAGTTATGAAGCTCGGATTTGGGCGATTTTAGAGGGGATTTTCACTACATGAATTGGGGTAAGTATTTTTGACTTGGTTTTGATTATATTTCATGACTCCATCTTCGATTTTGGCCTTTAATTTGGTGACTAAAAGAAAATTTTGGGGTTTTTGTCTAAACTTTCCTAAAGTGAATAATTGGATTTTTGAACTCGACCCGGAGTCTAATTTGAGTGAAATTAGTATGGTTGGACTTGTAATTGAATGTGTTATCAGAATTAATGAGTTTTGTCGGGTTCAGGGGGTGCGAGCTCGGGGTTGAATTTCAGTATTTGGTTGAATATTCGACCTTTATTGTTTGAGTTTGCTTCCTATGGCATTATTTGATAATTTTGAGTTGCTTTTGATTAGTTTCGAGCCGTTTGGAGGTCGATTTGTGCGGAATGGCACTTTTAGTGTATTGATCTGGCTTGTTTGAGGTAAGTTTCTTGCTAGCTTTGTTGAGGAAATTTTTCCTACTAAATGATATTGTTTGTTGCATGCAGAGGTGATGCATATATGAGGTGACGAACGTATATGCATGTGCTAGGGTTTTTAATGCTTGAGAGGGAAGAATTTTATGCTTTCTTTGTGCTTTGATGAATCTGGTGATTCTTTGACATCAAAAGTGTTGGTTTCAGAAGATGGAATGTCTAATGTTTTTTCACCCGGAGAACTTATTGGATTGTTGCGAGCAGAACAAATGGGGCGCGCTTTGGAAGAAGCGCTTATGCTTTATTTAACTCTATGACTAATAGGATCAATTAATTGTGTTGGAAATCTTGTTAGAACATATGACAACTTAAAAAGGATTTAATGTGTTATTTTTGGACTATGTACATACTTAATTGACCGTAGTATCATGAATACCTATTTTATACCTGTTTTGGTCTTGCTACCTGAGTTTCTTTATCCGTAATATGTATGAGGATTGGGGACTTAGGGCTATGTTTGGTACGAGGGTTATTTGCGGGCGGTTGATACGATGTTGGCACGATGAGTATTTCCATGCGGTTTGAAATGAGATTGGTTGTTGGTTATTACCGTGCAAAAGGAAAGGAAGTTGGATCTCTGTCATGATTTCTCAATTATTAAGTACTTATATTCCCTTTTACTTTGGTTTCTATTAATGTTAGTTGTTTTGTACGATACATCCGTTTGAGTTTCTTATGTAGTTGCTTATGTGATTTCCCTTTGGCCTGTTACAGTTATTGTAATGACCCGACCGACCGTTTTGAGCCCTAACACGTCATTCAGCAGTTTGAGGCTTGGCGTATGTCCGGTATTATGACTTGTACACGTGGTCAAAATTGAAATTAGGGGTGTTCGGAGTTGATTTGGAAAGAAAATTCTCATTTCGGAAGTTTTAAGTTAAAATAATTGACTAAGGTTGGTTTTTTGAGTAAACGACCTCGGAATATTTGAAGTTTCTAACAGGTTCGTATGATGATTTTGGACTTGGGCGTATGTACGGATCGAATTTTGGATGACCCGATAGCGTTTCGGCACCTATTGTGGAAATTTGGTATTTTGGAAGGAATTCATAAATTTGGGTTGGAGTGAATTTCAATGTTGTCGATGTCCGTTTGGGATTCCGAGTATGGGAATAGATTCGTATGGTGATTTGGTTTCGAGAGCGCGTCTGGATATGGATTTGGAGGTCCGTACGTCACTTGGCGAAAGTTAGAAATTTGAAGGTTTTTGAGAAGTTTGACCGAGAGTGGACTTTTTGATATCAGGGGCAGAGTCTGATTCCAGGAGTTGGAGTAGATCCGTAATGTTGAATGTTACTTGTGTGCAAAATTTGAGGTCAATCGGACGTGATTTGATAGATTTTGGCATTGAATGTAGAAGTTTGAAGTTCTAAAGTTCATCAAGCTTGGATTGGGATGAGAAATGATTTTGATGTTGTTAAATCTGATTTGAGGCCTCGAGCCCCTTTGTTTCGGGGTACCGCCGTTGTCAGGTTCGTGTTATGTTATGGGACTAATTTGTGTGATTGGACGGGACCTCGGAGGGCCTCGAGTGTGTTTCGGGATGGTTTCAGATCATTTCGGGCATTTTTTGAACTACTGTGCTGGTGTCTGGTTTCCTCCTTCTTGAATGCGAAGGGAAGTCCCGCATTTGCAAAGAATATGTTTAAGGCTGTTGAGATCTAGCCTTCGCGAACGCGGCCAAGGCAACGCGAATGCGAAGAAGAAAGGGAGGGAGCTATGCCTAAGGCCGTTTGGCCTATGTGAACGCGAAGGGGCAGGGCAGCTGGCCTTCGCGAACGTGATCAAAGGGTCGCGAACACGAGAGATATTTTTGGGTCTGAGGTTGTTGGGCTTCGCGAACGCGAGGGCTGTGCCGCGTTCGCGAAGAAGGGTCGGACTGGGCAGTGCGTTGTTTAAAATGGGATATTGGCCATTTTCACTTCATTTCTACCAATGGAGCCGGTCTTGGAGCGATTTTGGAGCTCCATCTTCATCATCTATGTCAAGGTAAGTGATTCCCACCTATTGCAAGTTAAATACTTGGATTATATATGGATTTAGACATGAAAATTTGTAAAAAATTGAGATTTTGAAGAAAAACCTAAAAATTTATATTTTTGGATTTTGACTACAAAATTGGACATGGAACTTGGAATGAATTATATATTTGAGTTCGTGGTGTTATGGGTAAAGTTTATCTTTGAAAATTTTCAGAATCCGGGTACGTGGGCTAGAGGGTGATTTTTATCGACTTTTCAAATGGAGTTAGAAATTCGGAGCCAGCTATGGAAATTCGGAGCAATGTAAGTCTCTTTTCTAACCTTGTAAGAGGTAACTAACCCCATAGGTGAAATAAATTAATATGTGCTTCTATTTGCGGGGGCTAAGTATGCACGAGGTGACGAGAGTCCAACGTAGCTACTAATTATGCCTATGTCCAGGTAGTTGTAATTTTACACCATGCCTTGTTTATACCGTTATTTGATTTTGTTTATTATTTGCCTTGAAAGGAATGAAGATCGAGTTTTCTTATTAAATGCCTTGAAAAGAGTTGAAATTAAGGATTTCGGGACTTGAAAGTTTTCATTTGATTTTGCATTTTTTGAAAATAATTAAAGAATATTATATGAATAATAGTTTGAGAAATCTATGTGCAACCGCGTCGCAAATATATTTCGCGAGCGGGGTAAATTTCCACTACTCTCATGGGAGCGGGTTGTTCGCCTTGACATGTTAAATAGATACATCTATGGTTCGTGTCGTTCGACCATCGACAGTGCACAATTTATATTCATATGTTGGATCAGGCCGTACGACCTCGGCATGACTTGCACATGATAACTCCTTGGAACTAATAATAATTGGCTTTGCTTTATTGGCTTGAGATATAAATTGTTAAATGATGAAACATGAATTTGGCAAATCTTCATTAGTAAAAGAATTATTGATTGTTTCCGGTTATTAAATTTTCAGCCATGTTATGTATTCCATGCTTAAATAATATATTGGCATTTTATTGTTAGCCAATAGTAGGTGTCGGATTCGATCCCCCGTCACTACTTCTTCGAGGTTAGACTGGATACTTTTTAGGTACGCGTTGATTTACGTACTCATACTACACTTGCTGCATATTTTTGTGCAGGTACATATGTGTCTAGTGGCCCTGTGAGAGTAGAGGCGTGGTTATTTGTAGGGACTTAGGTGAGCTGCCTTTCCATATTATGATTCGCAGCCAGCAGATTCTTCTTCAGGGTTACTTATGTATTTTCCTGTCTAATTTATATTCTGGACAGATGTTGTATTTTATTTTATCTTCCTAGTTGATGCTCATGCACTTGTGACACCGGATTTTGGGGTGATTATGGGTTGTTCAGTATTGAAATTTTTAAAATATTATTATTTACTCTGTAAATTCCATCTTTTACTATTTAATAATTGAAGGAAATTATGATTTCAAAAATACTAAAATGAGAACCAAATTAATAAATTATTGTTGTTTTGCCTGACAGTGGTGTCCAAATCCATCATGACCTTTAATGAATTTTGGGTCGTGAGAACATGGTATCAGAGCACTAGGTTCACTTAGGTCTCACGAGTCATGAGCAGTTCAGTAGAGTCTTGCGGATTGGTATGGAGACGTCTGTACTTATATTCGAGAGGCTACACGACTGTTAGGAGAACTTCCCTTCTTGATTCCTCATCGTTCAATTTGATTCTTTTGAGGCGTATGCCTTTATTTCTTTCCTATTCAATCTTACGCGACGTGAAGAGCTTGTTACCAATTGGGAATCGAGGAATTTTAATGGTACTACAGATGTGGTGCAGGATGTTTCTCGCAACGTATTTCATTGGACTGTTGTCGTCACCTTGCGGAAGGTTGTTCCGTTGTTTCAGCTCAGTATTAGTATTACCTAAGGTTTTGAGATTTGGCATCGTTTGTTATGACGATTCGTGCGTTGCTATCGCATAGTGTTTGTGTAATGGTAGAGTGCTTGTCTATGCGTCGGGGCAGTGAATGACTTGAAAGGAGGTTTTACTCAGTACATGATTCAGAGATTCAATATTTTATTTCCATCAGAGGAAAGTCAATCGGACTACGAATGCTCAGGTTTAGGTCTATGGGGTAACGAGACTTGGTATTTTTGAGCGTGGTGGAATTTTCATCTGTGATGTGGTGACGTCGTCCTTGTTGAATGCTTTAAGTTCACTGGTGTTATGGTCTTCTTCAATTCGTCTTTGGGGCCGAGTATTGTGAAATAGTTCCGGGGAAGCGACTGTTAGAGATTGTAGTGTGCGGTTGTTTAGGGTCGAATCGTTGTTCGGGGTGTTGAGGGCTCAAGGAAGATAAACTTTTGGGGAAGTTTAGAGCTGGTGGAGATCTTTTGGTTCAGGTGCTAAAGAGAGGGATTTTGAATTAAGGCAACAACTGTGCAGTGAAAGATGATGAAGGACATGTGGGAGGTGTCTTGCGGTCGTTAAATTTCTAGAAGTGAAGTGTAAGAAGAAAAAGTCGAGTAACTGTTTAAAGGAGAGGGTTTGAACAAAGTGGGAGAGTGGCAGAGTAGCATATAGGTTGGTAGGATAGCTGCACGCCTTGAGGAAAGTTAGAGTGATTTGGGATTCATGGTGGACAGTGACTATGTTTACGGGCGTAATTTTGGAATATTGGCTGCTATACGAAGGAAGGTTGGATATGAAGGAAAGGAGTTTATTGATATGAAGAAGGATACAACATGATATTGGATTGGAATGTATTGTCACACCTTTAGTTGATGTCCATGAGGAGTGAACATACTTGTACAACTAGTGAATGAGCACGGGCTCAGGATGGTTTAAGGATTTCATAGTAAGGGTACTCACTGCAGCGTCGTTGGAAGATGTCGGCATGTAATTTCCCTAATTGGGTTATCTTCTGTGAGCAGGTTAGCGATCGTGTGGTGTCGACAAAGCTTCTACGAAGGATTCTACTGGCTATCCGGTAAGAGGTCGGATATGTAAATGTGGATAGTGATTCTGAGTGTTCATGAAATGTTAATAGAAGGATTTCGAGGAATTTTGGCGTGTTGATTGTGCAAGATCATGTCGATGGGAGATACAAAATCTTGGTGGGTTCCAGAGTTATGCAATGATAGCTCCATGCTAAGTGGGAGAGCCCCACCGCCAATGATTGGATTGCATGAGTTGTCTACTTATGGGGTTTCTGGTTATCGTCATACTGGTGGGTTATTACGACTAAGGAAAGAGGACATCAGTGGTTATTTGAGCAAAGTATTTGAGGAATTAATTGACCTTATCAATTTATGTTTAGGCTTTGGGAAGACTCATGATTTATGCTTCGTATAGAGGTGATTTACAAGAAAGATGATTCAGCCGGGTGTCTCTTTGAGAGGGTGTTCATGTGCTAGCAGAGCCTTGGAGTTGATTATATTCGGGACCTAGCCGAAGTGGGTGACTCTCAACAACGGTACTAATGGAATCAAAAGTTAAAGTGTGGTGCCTAAGGACTTGAAGTCCGTAATATGGTTGAGTATTGAGCTTTTGCAACGGATTATGAAAAGGGGCTTGGAGTTTTTTGTGTTATCTTCGTCTGCGGTGTATCATGAGAGGAATGGGAGAAAATGACTTCAGATTCATAGAAGAATTATCATAAAGGGGTGTACCAGTTAAAGATGCGAATATGCGCACACGGAGGGTATGAGATGGTTCGTGGGATTTTAGACAGCATGGTCTTGTGAAATAAGGTCACTCGGAATGAGTACGGATGTGGGTTCACTATGTTTTGAATGGAGCTATTATTATTCCTAAGGCAAATCCAGAGTAAATTAGAAGGAGTCGGTTCGATTAGTAATGGTTGAATTTGCATTATAGTGGCAATGATCAGTTCCTTTAGCATGTTAAGTTATACATATGATTTGTGGCGGTACATGCAAGGCTTGACGACCGTCGTGATTAATCTTATTTGGAGGAATTCAAGTATTATGGCCTGTTATGTGTAGATGGATCCCGGAAGAATTATGATGGTGTAGACCACTACTTGAGGTTTGTATTTTTCTGCAGTTATGGGAATTCAGTGATGTGTTGCAATGATTCTCCTGAAACGAGTAAAGTGAAAAGTTTCTACATGATGAAGTGTGTATCCTATTAGTGGTTCAGGGGTTATGATGAAATTCTTGGGTTCTCGCATATTGGTAAGATAGGTGCGGTGAGTGGCATGAAATTGGAAAGTTGATGATCAAGGTTGAGGTTCGGTGTTGACAAGAATGTCACGAGCTCGGATGAGCAGGGAAGAATTCAGATGTTTAGAGTAGGCTGGTATTGTCTCCAGCATCACCTGAGATTGGTGTCCCGTGTAAGAGGCTTGGTGTACTGATTTGCGGATTCCTGATTTGCCTTACACCTTTAGTATGACCGGTGGTATGGATGTGCAGACTTGTTATCTGGTGCAGAAGGTCGTGGGAGCGTATCCCACGGGAAGATGGTATAGTGTGACATATAGTCACTTGATTGATTGAAGATTGAAACCAAGTATGGAGATTATGGTACTATCGCTAATGTGAGAGTTTAGGCCTGGAAGGCGCTCTATTCATTTGGTTGCAAACTGTGGATATTCGTTCCGGGTTGACGGATATTCTTGTGTGCCATGGGAAAAAAGGGTTACTGTGGGTCCTTGGAAGGTTATTAGCCCAATGCAATACGATCAGAATCGGCTTGAGGTCCTTGGATGGATCTAAATGTGAAGGTGGGCTCTATATCATACCAGATGTGTTCATTTCATCATAACATTGTTTACGAAGGAGTTTTCGGGTCTTGGATGTTATTTCTGTCGTCAACCATTATTGTACCATGCAGTTTGTGAGGCGGTTTGATTATTCGCACTCGTGTAATTTGTGGTGTTGTGAGAGCAGGATGTCTCTCAAGGTACAAGTCATTTATTGCACCTTAGTTGTGCTTGATTTTTGTAGCGTATGGCGCTGTCCGTCTCCCTAGGATTTGTATTGTGCACTTCGCGTGCTTATGATTGACATTCAGGTATTTCGCAGGTATGAGAAATTTAGCTCGGTATGTATTCCTTATATATTATTATGTGTAGATCGGGTGGCACGCCGCCACATGTATGTTGTTTGGATCGGGTGGCATGCCACCACGGCTGCATGGTTGGATGGGGTTGCACGCTACAATGGTATTATGTGTGGATCTGGTTGTATGCCACAATAGTGTGATGTTGAGTACAGTTTCCCATATCTATTCTAGTATGTTTTGTTTCCCCATTTTCTGAGAAGGGTTCATAACATCTTATCGGTTGTTTAACTAGTTACGTGGGTTGAGTAGTTCTTTCCAGGGTTCATTTTTCCTTTTGGTATCACATTCGAGTTTGTAGCTTGTTGGCACATTGTGGCATCATATGAGACTTTTGGCAGTGTCTGAGGTGGCTTATTGCCTGAGCAATTTGTACTGGGTGAGACGAGATTGTTGGACCTGGGATCAGTGCGATCAGATTTATATGAAGCATATTAAAGAGAAAATATCGCTATTTGGTTCATAATGAGGTAATGATTCTTGTCGAGAGGAGGAACTTAATGATTTGTTGACTCGGCAGTTGGTTATGAATTTGTACACATCTCTTCCGTCGTGGCAGCATTATAGGAGTTGGAACATGACTTATATGTGTCATGAGGTGTGTTGTGAGCATCATATTCGTGGGATTTTGCTGTTGTTATCAGAGGATGTTATTATGGTCATGTGAATCATGTGGGGCATGATGTGGATTCAGCAAGGGTATGCATCATGTATTAGTGCATCGTTTAGTGATTGATACGGTGATTGTATGATGGAAACAAGCCAGACAGAGAATTTCGGATGTTGTAATTTGGCTCTAAGGCTAATTTGACTAAATAAAAGGGAGAATCTTCAGTTTTGCTCGAGTTAATGGGCTCAAGTGAGTTGTGGTAGCACGGGTAGGTGCACGAGGTATTAAACAATGATTTCAGACAACTCCAGAGCAGTTCTTAGCACGTTCGAGGACGGACGTCTGCTTAAGTGGGAGAAAATGTAACGACCCGATCGATCATTTTGAGCCCTAGCACGTCGTTCTGCGGTTTGAGGCCATGAGTAGCTTCACAAGTATTATGACTTGTACACGTGGTCGGAATTGGAATTCGAGAAGTTCAGAGTTGATTTGGAAAGAAAATTCTCATTTCGGAAGCTTTAAGTTGGAAGAATTGACTAAGGTTAGATTTTTGAGTAAACGACCTCAGAATCAGGATTTGAAGGTTCCAACAGGTTCGTATGATAATTTTGGACTTGGGCGTATGTCTGGATCGGGTTTTGGATGACCCAGGAGCGTTTCCGCACCTATTATGGAAAGTTGGTATTTTGGAAGGACTTCATAAATTTGGGTTGGAGAGCATTTCAATGTTATCGATGTCCGTTTGGGATTTCGAGTATGTGAATAGCTCAATATGGTGACTGGTTTCCGGAGCGCGTCCGGATATGGATTTGGAGGTCCGTAGGTCATTTCGGGGTCAGTTGACGAAAGTTAGAAATTTAAAGATTTTTGAGAAGTTTGACATGGAGTGGACTTTTTGATATTGGGGTCGGAATCCGATTTCGAAGTTAGTGTAGATCCATAATGTCGACTGCGACTTGTGTGCAAAATATGAGGTCAATCGGACGTGATTTGATAGGTTTCGGCACCGAATGTAGAAGTTTGAAGTTCTAAAGTTAATTAAGCTTGCATTGGGATGAGTTTTATGATTTTGATGTTGTTGAATGTGATTAGGCCTCGAGAAGGTCCGTGTTATGTTATGGGACTATTTTGTGTGATTGTACGGGGTCCCGGGGGCCTCGGGTGTGTTTCGGGATGGTTTCGGATCATTTCGGACTATTTTGGAACTACTGTGCTGGTTTCTGGTTTCCTCCTTCGCGAACGCAAAGGGAAGTCCCACGTTCGCGAAGAAGAACTTTGAGGCTGCTGAGATTCAGCCTTCACGAATGCCGCCAAGGCAACGCAAACGCGAAGAAGAAAGGGAGGGAGCTAGGCCTAAGGCCGTTCGGCCTAAGCGAACGCGACGGGGCAAGGCAGCTGGCCTTCGCGAATGTGATCAAATAGTCGCTAACACGAAGAGAGCTTTATGGGCATGAGGTTGTTGGGCTTCGCAAACGCGAGGGCTGTGCCGCGTTCGCGAAGAAGGGTCGGACTGGGTAGTGAGTTGTTTAAAACAGGATATTGGCCATTTTCACTTCATTTCCTCCAATGGAGCCGGTCTTAGAGCGATTTTGGAGCTCCATCTTTATCATCTATGTCAAGGTAAGTGATTCGAACCTATTGCAAGTTAAATACTTGGATTATATATGGATTTAGACATGAAAAATTTGTAAATATTTGAGATTTTGAAGAAAAACCTAGAAATTAATATTTTTGGATTTTGACCACGAAATTGGATATGGAACTTGGAATGAATTATATATTTGAGTTCGTGGTGTTATGGGTAAAGTTTATCTTCGAAAATTTTCGGAATCCGTGCACGTGGGCCGAAGGTATTTTTATCGACTTTTCGAACGAAGTTGGAAATTATTATAAATTGGATTATAATGAGTATTAGAGTATATAGTTATGGATTTACACATTTATTGACTAGTTTTGGAGCGTTGAGCATTGGTTTGATTTTTGGGAACGGCTTGGGAGCCGGCTATGGAATTTCGAAGCGAGGTAAGTCTCTTTTCTAACCTTGTAAGAGGGAACTAACCCCATAGGTGGACTAAATTAATATGTGCTTCTATTTGAGGGGGATACGTAAGCACGAGGTGATGAGAGTCCGTACGCAGCTACTAATTATGCCTATGTCCGGGTAGTTCTAGGCTTACACCATGCCTTGTTGATACTGTTATTTGATTTTGTTTATTATTTGCCTCGAAAGGAATTGAGATCGAGTGTGCTTATTAAATGCCTTGAAAAGAGTTGATATTGAGGATTTCAGGACTTGAAATTTTTGTTTGAATTTCACTTTTTTTTAAAAGAATTAAATAATATAATAATAATAATAATAATAGTTTGAGAAATCTATGTCCAACCGGGTCGCAAATATATTCTGCGAGTAGGGTAAATTTCCACTACTCTCACGGGAGCTGGCCGTTCGCCTCGACACGTTAAATATATGCATCTATGGTTCGCGCTATTTGACCCTCGGCAATGCACAATTTATATTCATATGTTGGATGGGGCCGTAGGACCTTGGCATGACTTGCGCATGATAACTCCTTGGAACTAATAATAATTGACTTGAGATATAAATTGTTAAATGATGAAAGATGAATTTGGAAAATTTCCATTAGTAAAAGAATTTTTAATTGTTTTCGGTTATTAAATTTCACCCATATTATGTATTCCGTGCTTAAATAATATTTTGGTATTTTATTGTTAGCCGATAGTAGGTGTCGGAGTCGACTCCTCGTCACTATTTCTTCGAGGTTAGACTGGATACTTACTGGGTACACGTTGATTTACGTACTCACACTACCGTTGCTTCACATTTTTGTGCAGGTACATATGTGTCTAGGGTCCCTGTGAGAGCAGAGGCGTGGTTATTTTCGGGGACTTAGGTGAGCTGCATTTCCATATTATGATCCGCAAACAGCACAGTCTCCTTCAGGGTTATATATTTTCCTGTCTAATTTGTATTCCGAATAGATGCTGTATTTTATTTTGTCTTCCTAGTTGATGCTCATGCACTTTTGACACCGGATTTTGGGGTGATTATGGGTTGTTCAGTATTGAAATTGTTAAAATATTATTATTTACTCTGTAAATTCCATCTTTTACTATTTAATAATTGAAGGAAATTATGATTTCAAAAATACTAAAATGAGAACCAAATTAATAAATTATTGTTGTCTTGCCTGACAACGGTGTCCGACGCCATCACGACCTTTAATGGAATTTGGGTCGTGAGAGTTATCTATGTCTTTACCTTGTCTGTTGTTGATACACCTATATACTTACTTGAGTTACATCTATTACATGCCTTCTTCGAATTCATGCCTTTACTTGTTATTATCCCATACCTGCTACATGTCTCTAATTGTCACGTGATTTACTTGTTAAATGCCTTAATTTGCTACATGCTTGCACTCACTAAGTGCTTTAACTTGCTATATGTCTCCACTTACTATATTTTATACTTTTCATATGCCTTCACAGATTAAATGCCTTTACTTTCTACGTGCTTCTTCTTGCTACATGATTTCATATATTGAATGGCTTCATTTGATCCCTGTTCTTACTTGATAAACATCTTTGTTGTCTCTTGTACTGATCTCCTTTGCTTAACCAATTTGGGTGACTTGTAAATTGGTAGTGTGATATACCTTCTGGAAGCCTTGTCATTATATATGGTGGACTAGTTATTGATGTTGGACTGCTCATTCTACTATGTTGAGTTGTATTACCTAGTCGGATATTGCGCGTTCGTTTTCTTAATGTTGCGTTGTGGACTTTTCTCGCATTTGGTTATTATTGTGATTTCATATGATATTGTTGATATTATGGTATTGACATGAAGAAATAAGGATAGAATATATGTATATGGGGGATCGGGTTGCACGCCATAACGGATATTTGTATTATTATTTGGGATCAGGTTTCACGCCACAACAGAGAAGACATTTTCTTTACATATAATTATGGATCGGGTTGCATGCCGCAATAGAAAAACAATATATATATATATATATATATTCTATTATCATATTGTGTTGTGTGATTGAGACGTGACGATATTCTGGGATGCTCTATTATTTGTGTTCTCGTTTCACTTACTACATTGTTATTTGTATCTCTTATATCGCTCTTTGTACTTATCATCTGCACATGTAAAATATAAGTAGGTCTCTTTTAACTAAAACTCTCGCCACTACTTCACCGAGGTCAGTTAAGATACTTACTGAGTACATTGGTTCGTTGTACTCATGCTACACTTCTGCACCTTACGTGCAGATCTTGGAGCTGCGTAGCTGGGGAAGACGTAGGCTGGCATTGAAGACGTCCTAGCGTTCCACACGTCATGGTAGTTAGAACTTAAAATTCTATGTAAACTTCAAATAGATAATGTATTTATTCTCTATACGAGTTTGTAAATCTAAATCATTGTGGTTCACGACTTGTACTACCAGTCCTTGGGAAATTGTATAAATTTTAGTTATTTCATTTATTGGCTTCACATCAATTCCAGATAGAATTGTGTTGAATGTTAGTTGACTTACCTAATGGATTGTCTTAGGTGTCATCACGACTATTCAAATTTTGGGCCGTGATACACCCTTATGCCGCCATGTGAGCATCACAAAGAAATATTTTCCTTATATTGCAACATGCGCATAAGCCACCCTTATCTCGCCGCATGCGCATCAATAAACACATCCCTTATGTTGCTGCATACGTATATCGCCACCCTTATACTCCACAAAAAAACAATCAACTCGCACAACAGGCCCACGTGTGCCACAATATCACAAAAGCAACAGTATTCCAAATCCATATCAAGATATAGCCCGCGACTCAACAACAAGATGCACAATAACATGACAATAGCATAAGAGTGCGTAGGAATAAATGATAAAGCATGTTCATATAGCAATAATCCCTAATTCAAGGCAT
Organism: Nicotiana paniculata; assembly: GCA_005239505.1. NCBI lineage: Eukaryota > Viridiplantae > Streptophyta > Magnoliopsida > Solanales > Solanaceae > Nicotiana > Nicotiana paniculata. The sequence goes on along the minus strand of ML344906.1, from coordinate 16,245 downwards.
ATTAATAGCCCAAGGTATAATCCGGTCATCAATCACACATACGTCAGTGTACACACTCGTCACCTCATGTACACATCGTTTCACATAGCATAAATAATACAAATTAGACCAAATCCTAATGGTTAATTCTTCCACACAAGGTTAGGCAAGATACTTACCTTAATTAGGCCAAATAAATACTCTAAAAATGCTTTTCGTTTATAATTCACCTCCATCCGGCTCAAATCTAGCAAAAACGACCTAATAATATGAAACAATGCAAGAGAAATATTTTCAGTGAATAAAGTTGAGATCTGTACACATTTTCCAAAAGTCAACAAAAGTCAACCCCGGACTCGCCCTATCAAAATCTGAGTCGAGGTTAGATATTGACTTCCCATAGACCCAAGTCCAAATATGTGTTTGGTATTCAAATCCGAGCCCAAATTGACTCTCAAATCTAAAAGTTTTATTTTTCAAAATGTAGTAAAATATCCCAAAAAATTCCCTTCAACTCTCATGATTTTGATGTTCAAATTCATAAATAATCATGTTATAATATCAAAATTGAGTCAAAATCACTTACCCAATTGCTTTGTGTGAAAATCCCCTTCTAAAGTTGCCATCCACCGAGTCTAGGGATAAAAAATATGATAAAGTAAGGCTAAGTCCCAAAATCCCAACCTTTTGTTTAGCTGCAGAAGTCGCATTTGCGACCTTGGATTCGCAAATGCGACTATCGCAAACATGACCCTTGGCTCGCAAAAGCGAAGTCTTCCAAGTACCCCTAGAATTTGCAAATGCGACACCTTTTTCGCAATTGCGAACAAGGTCAGTCCCAAGAAGGATTGCAAATGCGATCCAATAGTACGCAAAAGCAAACACCCCCAGCACCCAGCCAACCTCGCAATTGTGATACTGGCTCTGCAAATGCGAAGCCAGTCCACACAGACCACCATCACAATTTCAATATGCACCTCGTAAATGCGAGGTCCGTAAATGCGAACAGGATCTTGCCTTTACGAGACCTACATCACCAGCAAAATGAACAACTGAAACTCAATTCCAAATGGTCTGAAACACTTCCAGAACTGATCTGAGGCCCTCGGGGCTCCATAACAACAACCTATACTAGTCTAGATATATCATACGAACTCGCTCGCGAGCTCAAAACACCAAAATAACATCCGAAACCACGAATTGAATACCAAAATGCATAAAAATCACAATGAAACTCAGGGACTTCTAAATCCCGACCAAGCGTCCAGTTCCTACCAAATCAACTCGGAACGACACCAAACTTTGCACACAAGTTCCAAATGAGAAATCAGACCTATTCCAAGTTACGAAACCAAATCTGAACCCGATATCCACAAAGTTAACCCATGGTCAAACTTAAGAAATTTCTTAACCTCCAAATTGCCAACCTTCGGCAAAAGAGTCGATTCAACCTAGGAACCTCTGGATTCAATTCCGGGCATACGCCAAAGTCCAAAACCTATTGGGTTCAACAAAACACCGTTCTAAGGTCATTTTCACAAAAGTTAAACCTCGATCAACACTTACAACCTAAGCATCCAAACCAAGAACTAAGTGTTCCAAATCAACCCAAAACCTTCTTGAAACCAAACCAATCATCCCCGCAAGTCACAAACCATAAATACGCATACAGGCCGCTTCAAAATGGAAAACGAAGCTCAAATACACCATACGACCAGTCGGGAGGTTACATTATCTCCATCTTAAACAAACGTTCGTCCTTGAATGATTATAGAGATAGACCGAAAGTGCCAAAAAGGTGAGGATATCGAATCCATATATCATGCTCGGTCTCCTAAGTCGCCTTATATATTGGTTGACTCTTGACTTATCCTTCACCGATGCAATGTTCTTTGACCCCAACTTCCAAACCTGCCTGTCCAAGATAGCTACCGGCTCCTCAACATAAGTGAAATCCTTGTCCAATTGCACTGAACTAAAATCTAACCCATGTGACAGATCACCCTGATACTTCTGGAGCATGGAAACATAGAATATCGGGTGAACTTCCGATAAACTGGGTGGTAACACAACTCTGTAGGCCACCTCAACAACTCTCTATAGAATCTCAAAAAGGCCAATATACTGAGGGATCAACTTGCCCTTCTTCTCGAACCTCATCACACCCTTCATGGGCGAAACCCTGAGTAGAACCCTCTCACCCACCATGAATGACACATCACGAGCCCTCATGTCAGCATAACTCTTCTACCTGGACTATGCTGTATGAAGCCGCTCCGGAATCAACTTCATCTTCTCCAAGATATCTCAAACCAAACCCGTGACCAACAACCTAGCCTCCCTAGGCTCACACCAACTAACCGGAGAACGACATCGCCTCCCATATAATGCCTTGTACGGAGCCATATGGATGCTCGAATGATAGTTGTTGTTGTAGGGGAACTTTGCTAGAGGTATAAACTGATCCTACTAACCCCCACAATCAATGACACAGGCTCATAACATGTCCTCCAAGATCTGAATAGTGCACTTGGACTGCCCGTCTGTCTGTGGATGAAATGTTGTACTCAACTCGACCTGTGTGCCCAACTCACACTACATGGATCACCAAAAATACAATGTGAACTATGTCCCCTGATTCGAGATAATATACATCGCCACACAATGAAGACAAATTATCTCACGAAGATGCTAGTTGCTTTGAATAGTAGGTATTCATGATTGTAATGAAGTGTGCAGATTTGATCAATCTGTACACAATAACCCGCACAATGTCAAATATCCTCAAGGTCCATGGTATCCCAACCACAAAATTCGTAGTGATACGCTCCCACTTCCACTCTGAATTATCCAGGCTTTAAAGCAAACCGTCTGGCCTCTGATGCTCATACTTAACCTGCTGACAATTCAAACACCGAGCCACATACTCAACAATATCTTTCTTCATTCTTACCACCAATAGTGCTGCTTCAAATCATTGTATATCTTTGTGGCGCCCAGATGAATGGAATATCGCGAACAATGGGCCTCTTCAAGAATCAGCTCCCACAATGCATACATATTAGGTATATAAATCCGGCCCTGAAGCCTCAATACCCCATCATCACCAATAGTCACCTCCTTAGCGTCACCGTATTGCACCATGTCCTTAATGACAAACAAGTGGGAATCATCATCTTGATGCGCCTTGATGCTCTCAAACAAAGACGATCGCGACATAACACAAGCAAGAACCCTGTTAGGCTCCAAAATATCCAACCTCACAAACCCGTTGGCCAAAGCCTGAACATCCAAAGCTGACAGTCTCTCCCCAGCTGGGATAAAATCAAGATGCCCATGTTCTTAGCCTTCCTACTCAAAGCGGCGGCCACCATATTGTCTATCCCCAAATGATAAAGAATGGTGATATCATAGTCCTTTAGTACCTCTAACCACCTATGTCACCTTAAGTTCAGATCCTTTTATTTGAATAGGTGCTGAAGACTCCTATGATCCGTGAACACCTCACAAGACCCGCCATAAAGATAGTGCCTCCAAATCTTGAGTGCGTGAACATGGCTGCTCCAAATCATGCACTGGGTAGTTCTTCTTATGGGGCTTCAAATGATGCGAAGCATAAGCAATCACCAATCATCCTGCATCAGTACGCACGCAATGCCAACCCATGAAGCATCACAATACACTATATATAAACCCGATGCTGAAGGAAAAACCATAACTGGAGCTATAGTCAAGGCAGTTTTGAGCTTCTGAAAGCTCTCCTCACACTCTCCAGACCACCTGAATGGGGCTCCCTTCTGAGTCAATCTTTCCAAAGAAGTTACAACGGATGAAAAACCCTTCACGAAGTAGCGGTAATACCCAGCCAAACCTAGAAAAATCCAGATCTCAGTAGCGGTAGAAGGTCTGGGCCAACTCTGAATAGCCTTAATCTTCTTCGGATCCACCTTAATCCCCCCTTAGTGAACACCATGTGGCCTACAAATGCCACCGAGTCTAACCAAAACTCTCCCATAGAGAATTTGGAATATAGATTCTTCTCCCTCAAACTCCGGAGCACGATCATTAAATGTTACTCATGCTCCTTTAGGTTGAGAGAGTGTATCCGTATATCATTAATAAACACAATAATGAACAAATCCAAATACGACTGAAATACGATGTTCATCAAGTGCATGAAAGCGGTAGGGGCACTGATCATCCCAAAAGACATCACTAAGAACTCATAGTGGCCATAGTGGGTCCTGAAAGTTGTCTTCGGAAAATTTGAAGTTCGGATCTTCAATTGATGGTACCTCAAATCAATCTTCGAGAATACTCTAGAACCCTGAAGTTGATCAAATAAATCATCAATATGCGGTAGTGGGTACTTGTTCTTGATAGTAACCTTATTCAAATGCCTCAAGGTAATCCACATCCTCATAAATTCATCTTTCTTCTTCACAAATCGGACTGGAGCACCCCAAGGTGAGACACTCGGTCTGATGAAACCTTTATCAAGAAACTCCTGAAGCTGGTCCTTCAATTCCCTCAACTCCACTAGTTCCATGCAATATGGTGGAATATATATGGGCTGAGCGCCATGCACCAGATTAATACCAAAATCAATATCCTTATCGGGTGGCATGCCCGACAGGTCTACTGGAAATACATATGGGAACTCACTCACTACCGGAACTGACTCAAGGATAGGAGTATCAGCACTAACATCCCTCACAAAGTCTAAGTACGCCTAACACCCCTTCCTAACTATCCATTGAGCCTTCAAAAAAGACACCACCCTTCTAGGAACATGACCCAATGAACCTCTCCACTCCAACCTCGGCAACCACAGCATAGCAACGTCACGGTTTTAGTGTGACAATCAAGAATACTGTGAAATAGTGACAGTCAATCCATGCCAAAAATCACATTAAAATCCACCATATTAAGTAACAGAAGGTCAATTCTAGTCTCATAGCCCCCAATAGTGACCAAACAAGAACGATAGACAAGGTCCACCATAATAGAATCCCCAGCGGGTGTAGACACATAAACAGAGGTATCCAAAGAATTACAAGACATATCCAAGAATGAAGCAAAATAGGATGACACATACGAATAAGTGGAACCTAAATGAAATAAAACTGATGCATCTCTATGACAGAGCAGAACAATACCTATGGTGATGACATCTAATGCAACTGCCTCAGTCCTACGAGGGAAAACATAACAACGGGCTTGGCCTTCCCCTCTAGGACGTCCTCTACCCGCCTATCCTTCACCTCTAGCTGGATGCGCAGGTAGAGTAGAACCTGGAGCAGAAACCATAGCCTAGTACCCTGCGGAGGTACACCACTCCGAAGTCCATGTGCCTAGTATCACCACTCGAAACAACCCATCTGCGGGCGTGGCTGCTGGTATTGAGTCTAACCCCGACTGATAGAAATAATTGTTGTAGGAACTCTGTACAGAAGGTGCACTAAAATATGGCTGTCTAATATGAGTACCCTGACTAGCTGGAGCACCACGGGTAACCTTAAGTGTGGACAGAACTGGTCTGCTGAAAAAGCCTCTGCCATGACGAGCTGAAATTGCAGAACAGGAACCACTAAACCTCCTAATATCTCGACGCCTCTTAGTATCCCTATCCCCTCTATCCTAACCACGAATATGCTCCAACCTCCTAGCGATCTCCACAACCTTATGGAATGGAGTCTCAACCTCCAACTCCAGTGCCACCCCAAATCTGAGCCTATAATCGAGTCCCTTAATAAATCTGCGGATCCTCTCTCTAATAGTGGAAACCAATGCAGGTGCATGACGAGATAACTCTGTAAACCTCATAGAATACTCGGACACAGTCATAATCCCCTTGTGAAACTGCTCAAACTCGGTGCGCAACTCATCCATATGGGTTTGTGGAATAAACTCAATCAAGAAGAGATTAGTGAAGTGGGACCAAGTTTGTGGCATTGCGTCAACTGGATGGCCTACTCGCCTTAAGTCTGCCACCAACTATATGCCAGCCCCGTCAGCTGAAAAGTAGTAAGGCCGACCCTGCTCAACTCTACTATTCCCATAACATGCTGCATTCAGTAACATTGGTCTAGAAACCCCGTGCTTCCTCAAAATGTATGCCACTGAAATGAGGAGGATGATACTTTTGGAAACTCTCTAACCTCTTCTGCTCTACACCGATGCAACTGGCCTGACCTCGGGCTTAACCATAATCACGAGTTGCACTGGTGTGACACCCGGAGCCTGATCAACATATGCTCGCTGTTCTGGAGTATGGGCGGCGGGAGTTTGAGCTCTTCCCCAGCCTAAGAAATAGCTGGTGCAACTGGGATCAATCCCTCCTGAGCCATATCATTCCCACCTAAGCCAAAGTCCCAAACGTGCTCAAAATGTGCGCCAAAGTCTAGTGAAATCCAGGGTTAGCAGCGGGTGCCTCGGGTGCCTGCCCTTACTGCAGCTACTAGTGGCTCCTTAGTCGCGGCCCTAGCATGGCCCCTCGCTGTGACCCATGATCCTCATCTGCCTCTGCCCTGCCCCGACCCCTAGAAACACAAACACCGGGGTTAGCATCATCAGTAACTGAAGCTCGTGTCCTCACCATCTGTAATAGAGAATAGAAAGATAAAGGCTCAAACTCCTAAGTCAATAAATCCGCACGATAAGGAATGAAAGAAGTGGAATTTCATAATAGTTATGTTGTATCTCAAAGATAAGTGCAGATGTCTTCATACCGATCCACAAGACTCTACTAAACTTGCTTATGACTCGTAGAGCCTATGAACCTAGAGCTCTGATACCAGCTTGTCACGACCAAAAATCCCACCGGGTCGTGATGCCACCTAGTTCCTAAGACTAGGTAATCCAATCACATGACGAGATCAAACAAAATATAACAACTTAAATATTAAATAAAAGCTGAAAAATATCATAACATAGCCAAAAAAGGAATACAACAATCATAGCCCCAAAATCCAGTAATACTGAGTCATAATCTCTACATAGAAAATATAAAAAGTGAAAAAATACATCATTGTTTGAGATACATAAACAGTAATAAAGACATAAAAGAGGGTGACTCTGAAGCCTGCGAGCGGAACATGTATACCTTGAAGTCTTCAACAACTCTGGCACCACTCTTTAATGAATAACATGAGCTGAGGTACCTGGATCCGCGCAAAGACTGTGCAGAAACGTAGTATGAGCACACCATAGTCGGTACCCGGTAAGTATCAAGGCTAACATCAGTGGAGTAGTGACAAGGTTCAAGTCGAGACACTCATTATTCAAATAACCTATGCAAGATAATAAAAAAAAGTTGACAGTAGAAAGCATAACGATACAGATATCAACAACCTCGAAAGGCAAGTAACATCAACTTTAAGTAGAATAACTCCTCTGTACCAACCACTTATCAAACAAGAGTGGGACGTATAATATGATACCAAATCAACCAATAACTCATGAAAATTACATGATAGAAATATTTAAGAGAGCAAGTATGTGAGCAAAACATCAATCCCCATTCCAACACATTAACAATAACAAGGGAACACCCCGAATTACCACATGACATCATCAACAAGCCATCCTTATGTCGTCGTGTGAGCATCACAATGAAATATTTCTCTTATATTGCAACACGCGCATAAGCCACCGTTATCTCGTCGCATGCTCATCAATAAACACCTCCCTTATGTCACTTCATGCGCATCTCACCACCCTTATACTCCACACAACAACAATCAACTGGCACAACAGGCCCATATGTGCCACAATATCACAAAAGCAACAATATTCCAAAGCCACATCACGATATAGCCTATGGCTCAACAACAAGATGCACAATAACATGACAATAGCATAAGAGTGCAAGAAAATAAACAATAAAGCATGTTCATACAAAAAACAATCCCCAATTCAAGGCATATTAATAGCCCAAGGTTTAATCCGATCATCAATAATACATACGCCCGTGTACACAATCGTCACCTCATGTACACGTCGTTAATGCAAATTAGACCAAATTTCTAAGGATTAATTCCCACACGAAAGGTTAGGAAAGATAATTTACCTTAATTAGACCAATTCAATACTCTAAAAGTGCTTTTCCTTTATAATTCACCTTCGTCCGACTCAAATCTAGTAAAAACGACTAAATAATATCAAATAATGCAAGAGAAAATAATTTTAATTAATAGAGTTGAGATCTTTACACATCTTTCAAAAAGTCAAAAAAAGTCAACCACAGGTTTGTCCAGTCAAAACCCAAGTTGAGGGGTAGATATCGACTACCCATAACCTCACGAGTCCAAATATGCGTTTGATTTTCAAATCCGAATCCAAATCGAATCTCAAATCTCACATTTTTATTTTTCAAAACATAGTCAAAAATTCCCTTCAAATCTCATGATTTTATTGTTAAAATTCATAAATAATAATGTTATAATATCAAAAGTGAGTTGAAATCACTTACCCAAAAGCTTTGTATGAAAATATCCTCATAATATTGCCTCCCAACGAGTCTAGGGCTAAAAAATATGATAAAATGAGACTAAGCCCCAAATTCCAACCTTTTGTTCAGCTGCGGAAATCGCATTTTGAACCTTGGGTTTGCAAATGCAAAACCTTGTCCACAGTTGCAAACACGGTTAGGCCCAAAGCAAGATCGCAAATGCGAAGCCACTCCACATAGACCACCATTGCAGTTACGATGCACACATCAGAAATATGAGGTCTGTAAATGCGAACAGGATCTCGCATTTGCGAGGCCTGTTACTCCAGCTAAACCAACAACTGAAACTCAATTCCAAAACGGTCTGAAATACGTCCGAAACTCACCCGAGCCCCCGGATATCAACACAAATCATCCAGACAAGTATAGAAACATAGTACAAGCTCGCTCGTCAACTCAAAATAACATCTGAAACGATGAATCAAACACCAAAATGCATAGAAATTGCAATGAAACTCAATATTTTCTAAAATCACGACCAAGTGTCTGATTCCTACCAAATCAACTCAGAATGATACCAAACTTTGCACACAAGTTCAATGAAAAAGCAGACCTATTTCAAGTCCCAAAACAAAAATCCAAACTTGTTAGCCGCAAAGTCAACCCATGATCAAACTTAGAAAATTTCTAAACCTTCAAATTGCTAACCTTTGGCAAAAGAGCCAATTCGACCTAGGAACTTTAGATTTCAATTTTGGACATACGACTAAGTCCAAAATTACCATATGAACCTATTGGGACCATCAAAATACCGTTTCAGACTCGTTTTCACAAAAGTCAAACCTCGGTCAATACTTCCAACCTAAGCTTCCAAACCAAGAACTAAGCGTTCTAAATCAACACAAAACCTTCTTGAAACCCAACCAATCATCCCCAGGTGTCACATAACCACAAATACACGTACGAGAAGTTTCAAAAATGAAACAAGGCTCAAATATACTGTATAACTGATCGGTTCATTACAGTGCGACACTTGGATTTCATGGTTCTTGGGATTATCTTTCTACATCTACTACTTTGAGAACAGGTGGAGTCCCTAGAGTATGATCAATAGGTCATTTTTTATGCTTTTGATTTGAATCATGTTATTTTAGGGTTTTACCGTGACACAAAAGGGGAGGTGAATTTTATTTTACTTGATTTTCGTGATCAAAGGACAAGATTCTTTGATGTACCCAGAATAGACACAAATAGCTAGTAAAGTGCGAAATGTAAAGAACATAATAATATTTACGTGGAAAAACTCCCTGCACAAGAGAGTAAAAATAGAGATCTACCCTCGTAGGATATGCCTTCAATCTTCACTAGCTTCAAAGCATAGTGTTTAGGTTACAACTCTATAACCTAGGGGACTATTGCTAGTACCCTACCCTACAGTCAACCCAATTATAGCGACCCTTTCCAAACTAACTCTAGTCTGGAAAACTAACTCTAGTCTGAAAAGCAAAATAAAAATATAATTTTTTTAATGCTAATTTATGATTAAAATGTGTTACAATTTAAGAACAACATACTGAACCTAACAGCTAAAGAACTGGAAGCTTTTTCTTCTAGAACAGGTTCTTCAGTTGAGCAACTTGAATCTTTTGAGAGCACCTTCTTGCCGTAATTATTATAGCCAATAGTTAATACCTGATTTGTATGAATAACATTTCTAGTAGGAAGAAACATTATGTCTCTATATATAGGTATGAGGGTAGGTGATATCCTTCTCCAATTAATGCTATAAAACCTAAAATATTTCGGTTAAGGAAAATTTCTCCTAATTTGGTTTGGTTTTCATATTTGTTTCCATCTCCTCAAAATTTTCCTTTCATGCAAGTTATTCATTATCTGTAGAAATCCTTTAGGTACATGGATTCCTCTAGCCAAGATATTTCCTTGTGCATGAACTAACTTCTTTGTGAAATTCAACTTATACATGTATTTATGCTTCACGCGTTTTATCAACATTCAACTTCATCCTACGACGAACCTATTTCACTTTACATTTGCTTCACATAGCTAATCTTTATTAGTTAGTCATCCAAACACAACCAAACTAGAACATGTTCAACTCAATAAATTCACCCTTTTGATGATGACAAAACCATGTGCATTTTAGCTCACCTCAACTACAATCTTCAACTTAAGAACCAGGTTTACTAGCAGCACTCTTCTCCAGATTTGTCTATGTTTGCACAAATGTAAGGGAATAGCTTCCATTTATTACAACCCTATAAATTTCTATGCATAAGACACTTAAGTTGCTGCAAATAGACAAAATTCACCAACATTATCAGCTCATGTGCATAAGAACCAGGTTTTCTTGATCAGCACAACACATTTTACAACTTTCTCTTTGTGGCATCATCAAAAGAACAAAGCATTAGTAAAATCAAAAGTGAGAATTAGACAATATCAAAGCAATATCCATTGGGAATACACTATTCCCAATCTCAAGAGCTCAAACATTTAATCCAATTAAAATTTTCCAATTTTGAAGAGACAAATATGGCCCAAAAATAGAATTTTATATTTATTGATATAGTCGTACCACATTAAACCTAAGTGGCTCAATCCAAAAGATGATGGAACAAACCCGCCACTAGGACAAGGGGCCAGATTCTTTGATAGAAGAGGACTCTCCAAGAGTGACCCCAAAATATTGTCAAACCGTGAAGTCGCAATAGCCTGCTCTCTCGTCATCTCTTCTTTCAACTACCTATTTTCCTCCTTCAAGGACACAACTTCAGCCCTCAGCTTCTCCTTTTTTTTATTGGCAGCAGCCAATGCCTCCCACAAATTGGTGACCATATTTTTTCTCTTTGTACCTGGTGGCCTCGTAATGCATTCACATTCTCTAAAGGTCTCCTAAACAAATATGTCCTTCTTAGTCCATTTCCTTGGTCCTCTTAGTGGAGCCTTAAAGTGATCAAAACCCTAGTCTGTAGAAACCCATGTGATAGAACATGTGAGCCTTTCTCTTGAGCAACTGCCATTGACATGTGCTTGATCATCAGCAAGGGCAGGTTGATCAACCTCTAATATCTCCATGACTGCCAAGTCCAAGTAGGTGGACTCATGCCTCCTTTCTTATCGAAGTAGCAGACATTTGTTCACAAACTCAAACAGGAGCTTGTGAACTGGTTCTATCTCGCCCTTTCCTACCTTTCTTAGTTTCTTCTTCTCCCTTCCGTAGGAATAGTTTGAGGTTAGGTACATATCATAGTCACGATCCAAAACTACCAATTGGTTGTGATGGCGCCTAACTCATTTGCTACGCAAGCGAAGCATAACAAAAGAACATAATAATCCAACATATAGAGAAGGTATGAAAACAAGGCATGTACATATTCCAAATCTAGAATATTGAGAAGATATACGAATAAAACATGTATACATCCAAGAAAATTGCAAGTAGGGAAGAAATTCAATAACCAAACCAAACATTGATCAGTTTTCCTCATAACGCGCGTACACCATCAAGAGAGGAACATGAGAAGGTGACCTTATAGGGATGGATCCACACACTGCACAGACAACTCACATGCCATATATAACAAGAGCACGGACAATTCACGTGCTAACATAACTCAGATCCGCACGGACCACTCACGTGCTATCAACCCAGTCCATATCTGTCACGACCCAAATTCTCAACCCTCGGGATCGTGATGGCGCCTAACACCATACTTGCTAGGCAAGCCAATGCAAAATCTAATACTATCTAATAGAGGAATTAAGAATAAGGTATGAATTACTGAAATGAAACTCAAAACTAATTCTAATATCTAGCTACCCAGGGTCTGGAGTCACAATTCACGTACTACTCACGAATACTACAAGTATTTGGCTGAAAGAAATATATATCTGTTTTGAATGAAATAAAATAGCAATCTAAACAATGTAGAGAAGACTCTAGGAATCCGCGAATTGCCATCAGATCTACCTCGTGTCTCCGTACGAATGCTCAACTACTACTCGATAACTCAACTCTGGCCGGAACCTAGATCTGCACAAGAAGTGCAGAGTACAATATCAGTACAACCGACCCCGTGTACTGGTAAGTGCCGAGCCTAACCTCGACGAAGTAGTGACGAGGCTACGGCGGGGCATTTATAACATAACCTGGATAAAATGTATAATAAAGTAATAAGGGAATAATAAACTAATTAAACAGTAACTTGCAACAATTAATAAAACAACTCGGTTAACTTTTTCGGATCTCAACTATAACCAATCCTCATGAAATTTTTTAAATTTCAATTTAAAATAACGGTAAATGCAGAGTATGGGAACAATAGAATAAAACAGTAAGTCTTCCAGTCATTATCATAAAATCAGTAAAACATGAATATCCTCCCTTAGTACTCCTTGTTGCGGCACGCAACCCGCTCCCACCTGTCTACACTTATTGCACCTCCCTATATATATCACCCTTATTTCTCATGTTGCGGCGTGCAACCCGATCCCACCTGTCCTCCCTTATTACTCTTTGTTGCGGCGTGCAACCCGCTCCCACCATACAATCACATCTCTTTATTTATGAAAAGATTTCACAATTTAGGTCAAAGCCTTTCACAATATTTATGTTTCAACAATTGTAAGCAGAAAGTTATACTATTCATGAACTTCATCAATTATCATTTCACAATGAAACCAAGGGATCAAATAACACCTCCAAATATGTGTCACAATATTTAACAACAAGTTGACGAAAACAAGTAGACATGGAGGCATTGAAATCACGAAAAGAATCAAGACATGAATGTAGTGAATTGGAACCGGGAAAAGGATCATGTTAAACAGATAATTTGGTGGTGCATAGATACTCGTCACCTCACCTATACACCACACACATGAAATTTCACATAGCATTTAAGTTGGAGATTCCTATTCCCTCAAGTCAAGGTTAAACCAAACACTTACCTCAATTTCGCAGGCCACTCACTGCTCAATCACAACTTTTCCTTTAGAATTTGCCCCTAACATGCTCGAATATAATAATAATTGGTTCAATATCATCAATTTTTTCTAAAGGAATTAACTTTAACGAAAAACTATGGTTTTCCTATCAAAAGACAAAATCGACCCCGGGCCCGCTTGGTCTAAACTCGAGGTTTGGACCAAAACCTGTTTACCCATTCTCCCCCGAGCTCGGATATACAATTGGTTTTGGAATCCGTCCTCAAGTCTAGGTCTAAATTCCCAAATTTTGAAGTTCCTAAGTTCTACCCAAAAATCCCAATTGTTTACCACGAAAACTCTAGATTCTAGGTTGAAATCTTGTTAAAAGTTGTTAAGGATTGAAAGGAATTAGTTAAGAATCACTTACCTATGATTTGGAGAAGTTTGAGTCTTTGGAAAATCACCTATGGAGGTTTAGGGTTTGAGAGAATTGAAAAATGGGTGAAAATCCCGTCTAAAAACGTATTTGAGCAGATGCAGTTATCGCAAATTCGATCAGGGGTTCGCAATTGCGAACCCTTCGATATCCCTGTTGCCTTCGCATTTGCCATCAGTGGGCTTGCTGGGAAGTCTTCGCATTTGCGAAGTAAATCTCGCATTTGCGAGGATGGCCTTCCCAAGCCTGGTTCACATTTGCGATATAATGTCTCGCAATTACCAGGCCTGTTAACTTCGCAATTGCGAAGCCTGATCTCGCAATTGCGAGATCAGAGGCCTGGACAGACACCAGACACTAACTATGAAATTTTTCTAAGTCTAAACACTCCATGTCCTATCCGAAACTCACCCGATCCCTCGGGTCTCCAAACCAAACATGCACGCAAGTCTAAAAATATCTTACGGACTTTCTCGTGCGATCAAATCACAAAAATAACATTTAAAACTACATATTTAACTTCAAAACTCATGATTTTTCTCAAGAACACTTCAATTTTACTATTTCTCAATCGGATGTCCGAATCACGTCAAATAAATTCCGATTCTCACAATATTTCACAGATAGGACTTTAATATCATAACAAACCTGTATCGGGATCCGGAACCAAAATACGGGCCCGATACCAACGCGTTCACACATTAATTCATTTCTTTATTTCCTTATAAATCCAGCAACTTAATTTTCTTCGAAAATTGATTTCTAAAGTTAGGGACATCGGAATTCAATTCTAGGCATACACCCAAGTCCTATATTTTACTGCGGACCTCCCGGGACCATCGGAACACAGATCCGAGTCCGTTTACTAAAAATATTCGCCAAAGTCAACTAAAACCAAAATTTTAACTCTAAAATTATTATTTCTCATATTTCACATAAAAGCTTTTCGGTTTCACGTCCAGACTGTGCACATAAATCGAGGCAAATAAAATATATCTTTTTAAGGCTAATGAGCTTAGAATAGTGTCTTAATTCATAATATGACCCTTTTGGTCATCACAATCTCCCCCACTTAGACAAACGTTCATCCTCAAACGAACATAGAAAATTACTTGAACTGGCAAACAAGTGGGGATATCTACTTTGCATGTTCGACTCGGACTCCCAAGTAGTTGCCTTAATAGGCTGACCTCTCCACTGCACTCGAACTGAAGGGTAACTCTTTTATATTTGGAAAAATCATTAAGAGGAAATACTATCATCTATTGGAAAATATTGGGTAGTCATTTAGAAATCATTGATTGAGCCTCATTACGCCTATCAAATGAAAGTGTGGCAGAAGGTCAAGAAGAGTCGAACTCTGAGGGAAAATGTGAGCCTTACTTTGAGGAATCAAGAATTAAACATTCGCCAACCGACTCCATGAGTATTAGTGATGCCAAGAAAAATGAGGAATTAGATTCAACCGGAGTAATTGAAAATATGGTTGAGATTGACTCTCGTCTGGGGGAAATAGAGGATGTCAATATCCGGGAAGGATTGCAATTTGGAGGGTTGACGTCGCATTCCAAGCATTTTTTTCAATATTTGACTTGCGTGGTGATACGGAAATTGAACTACACGAGTCAATGAAGGATTGCGAGGAGGAAAGGCAAAGTCCATACAATTTACAATTTGAAAGAACAAAAAGGCAAAATGATATTTCCTCACATGAAAGCCAAGAAGTGCAAAATAAAGAAATTAATGCTTGGCTTGATCATCTACTTACCACCCCCACCGCTCGTGGTCAGAATCTTGACTCTAAGCTAGGTGCCCAGTTCGTATTGTTCCAAGTGGCGAGAAAAATGGTAAAGTTGATCCGCGTCGTACCACGACGTTAAATGTGACGCTTGGTGGGAGGCAACCCATCGTTATCTAAATCTTTAGTCACTTTGAAATTTACATTGTTTTCAACTGATCTGCCAAGTTTTAGAATTTCTCGGAGTTGATTTGAGTAGGTCGGGGTAACGGAGAGAAACAAAACCAGTAGCTGAAAGTTGCAGAAGCACCAATATTCGCATTTGCAAAAATCACTTCGCAGTTGCAAAACTGGCCCAACTCACAAAATCGAGAAGACTGTCGCATTTGCGACTACTGCTGAAACCTGGAAGTTTGCAATTGCGAACAGGGTGTCGCAAATGCGACATCAGATGGGTTTTAAGGGGGTCTGGTCGTTCATTTTAATTTAAAAGCTTCAAAGTCTTTTGAGACAAAAGAAGAAACTGACGACTGATATTCTTCCAAACTTCAAACTCTCAAATTTCCACTCCTAAGTGCAAGTATCCAGGTATGATCGCTTAATCATTTCATCATCATCTTCTTCTTACTTAATTTATTATTTCTCAAAACCTAGGTTTTCAATGGTTCCTTACAAAAGAATATATATATA